>VDFB02292424.1:0-89209 GCA_007258455.2 Sequoia sempervirens | reverse complement strand
AAGAAAAAAAATTGTCCTCTAATGAAAACCGCGTGGGCGGCACTTTGGGCAAGACCATGATGAAAACCTGGAAAAAAAGCATCATGTGTGGAATCGAGCATCTACATGCGCTACTTCAGGAGAAAGCATCTCATCCCATCCATAATAAATTGAGCATTACATCCATCTTATCCATAATAAATCCAATCATCTATGAGCCATTTATCCAATCCATCTGCATATTTCTGCATCCATAGTCCAACTCATCTTGATCTTGAAGAAGTTTGGGGCACACTTTACACTTGCTTATGGTAAACATCTTGACATGGGTTGTTTTCATTGCGCTTATCCTATACAACATTAAATGAGTTGTGAAGCATTATCCAAATGAGCATTCTTTATTCAAACACCTTATCTTATCAAAAGATAATCCTTGGCATCCTTTGCGTGCTTGCCATATCCATCCATCCATACACCTATTT
Source organism: Sequoia sempervirens (assembly GCA_007258455.2). Lineage (NCBI taxonomy): Eukaryota > Viridiplantae > Streptophyta > Pinopsida > Cupressales > Cupressaceae > Sequoia > Sequoia sempervirens. Next base: position 88,748 of record VDFB02292424.1, on the reverse strand, counting down.
GAGCATCCACCCATCGCATTACATACATTGCTAGACACTGGGGGCAGATATTTAGATCTTCCTTCGAGAATAAATCTTGATCTATATCCTACAACTTATGTGGCGATACAAACATTGGAAAATGTGAAATAAAATGGGTCCACCACTTGTGAGCAAAAATTTGAATCACTAGCCCATGGCATATTTTGACAAGAGGATGTTCCTTATCAAATGTTATCTTCAATCGAACATCAATCCAAACAGTCACTATTAGTTGCATCTAATGTGTACTTCAATGTCACATCAAGTCATTCAAACATCTTTTCTTCCAAATCAAGCATCATTAATCATGATCAATCAAATCCAATCAAAAAATCATCATATCGAGATATCCTTGTGTTGCTTAACACTATTCGTGCATTGTTGTGTATCCTCAACAATGTTATCATCATCAATCCAATTGGCATCTCAATCCTTGTGTTGCTTAAACATTGTCCTTGCATTGTTGTGCATCCTCAACAATGTTATCATCATCAATCCCGATCAACCAATCCTTTCATTGTTGTGCATCCTCAACAATGTTATCATCATCAATCCTGATCAATCTTTGCATTGTTGTGTATCCTCAACAATAATATCATCATCATCAATCCATTGATTCGATCAGTCAACCTTAACTTGGTCTTCAACAAAATCCCAAACAGAAAACTGATATCGTCACACATGTCCATATCCAAATCGTCAAAATTGTGCAAAAAATCAAAAAACATCCAAAACATAAAAAAAATCCAAAAACATCAAAACATATCAAAATCCAAAAACATCCATAAAACAGAAAATGTCAAACATTGAAATCCAAACTACGTCATCTCTGAGCTTAAACGTAGGCAAAGCTTATCTTTGATCAACCCCCAAGACATCAAAATCCAAAAACATTCAAAAAAACATGTCAAAATCTTAAAACATTCATAAAATCTCAGAAAACCCCAAAACATTCGAAAAATCAAAAATGAAAACATTTGTAAAATTTCAAAAATACCAAAAATAGCCTCAACACATTATAAAACTCCAAAAACATCCAAATATTTGAAAAAAATCCATCTGTCTCATTTTGCTTTCACTTGCAATAATCAATCATCCATAATAACTGATTGTCACCTTCATCCTTTGGCAACACAAACAGAAAAAATCACAACAATCAGCAAAAGCAAGCTTCAATCACAAAATCAAAATCAAAGCAACAAACCATTAAACACAAAATCAGACTCTTGATCATTCGTAAACATGTCAATCAACCTTATATCAATAGCCTATCAATCAACTTATCAAACCATCATCATCCTATAAAATGCATGTCCTAGGATATATCATTCCAACAATGGGCATCATTTTGGATATCACTTGGATTCTTAACCTATTAAAACAAATCCCTTTGGCTAAAGATATGAAGAACATTGGCTTGTATGTGTACTTGCTCTTTTCTTTTGATTTATCTTATTACGCTCATTCCAAGGACCTCTCGATGATGTCTAATCAAAGTGATTTAAAGAGATAGGAGTGGGGAAACAATCATTATCCTTTTGCCTACTATTCTTGTTGGATGTTCTTGTAAAATAACTTGGTGAATACTTTCTTTGTTAGGTATGTCCTATCAAAGTTTTCGTATGTCAAGTGTGAACAAAAATACTCATATTTGTTTGTCAAGTCAAATTTCATCGCACTAAGTACAACACCATCTTGGTTTTTTATACCTTGATGCATCATATCTACATGTGTAATCAAACATAAAGTAAGTAGCCCTTTTAAAATCCCAATCCTTGGTAAGAAAATCATCATCTATCATCATCATCATCATCTACAATAATGTCTCATTAGATCATGGACTTGTTGGATCCTCTTGTCATCACGTCATGAGTAGTTTATCATCATCACCAATGCATCCATCATGCATCCATCCTACATCCACAAACCATCGGCATACCACATATCATACATAATAGGAAACACCAATCATTTCACATGCATTTTCATCATCATAATATAGATTTGTTAGTCTAAGCATCTGCATAGAACATTCACTACATAATCATAGCATATCACATCATCCATCTCATCTATCATTACATCATATCATCATTTAAGTTGTTTAAGATAATATAGATTTGGTATTCTAAGCATCTTAAAACCATGTCATTTACATCATCATCCATAACCATCCATTTTGAACCTCTTTATTGTGAGATCGACCCTTAAATTGAATCTTTTCACTCGATCTCTCGAAGGGGCAATGTACCAAGGTACTTCTTTCTGCTGGGGCAACTGAGAAAGGAAAAAAAAATTGAATTTTGATCATGGCAAGTTTATTTTTTGAACCAATGCAGCAAGTACATTGCTTCAAAGAGGGGAAAAATGTAAACACTTGAAATTAGCATTATGCACTTAGTTTATATTCATCCACTCATTCATAAATCAAATTCACATTAATCCACTCATTAGGTAAACTAGGTTCATTTAATCTCTAAGGATTATCCACTTAAATTGAATAAATTAACTTTATTTAATTTAGGCCTATCATTCTCTTTTTGATTAAATAAATCAAGACTTTATTTAATTAAGTCCCAAGTTCATTTTTCATCCTTTTTTATTTAAATAAATCAAAGTATTTAAATCAAATAAGTCAAAATCACCTAAACATCATCTAAGCTAAGCTAATCCTGATTAAACTAACCTAACCACCCATCACATCCTCTAGTTTTTCCCACTTGCACAAATAACAACATTTTCCATCAACATGGCATCTTTGAGGAATATTCCCTCAAATTTGAATTCAAAAAGAAGTTCAAATGTACATCCAACAAGGCATTTAATAGGTCTTACATGTCTCTTACATGTCCCTTGTCCAAGTCAAACTCATCATTTACTCTCAAATTCAAATTTGAAATCTCCCTCTCTTGGGCACATTGGCCAAAACTTGCACATTCCTCAACTTATGACAAGTTCACAAGTGGCCTCTTTTCATTGGCTTGTTTTTGATCCCACATTGCTCTCTCATAAGCACTCTTAGCATTTGAGAATCTACAAATAAAGGCATCATTTTTCAAACAAATCCTCCACAATCTTCATGCAAAGTCATTCTCTTGAATTGGGAAATGATTTTGTCCACCATCATTTGCAACATCAAGCTTGTCAAGGGTTGGGAAAGGGCTACTTTTCACATCAAAGTAGCACCAATCCAATATGGGATAGATATACTTCATGTTTTTCTTTGTATGCTTTTATTTATCTTGTTATTTGATAGCATTTTAAAACATGTTAGATTATCTCATATGGATGTTGAAATTTTGCTTTGTTTTAAACTAATCATGCTAATCTATGTTGGAGGTTTTAGCAATTTACAAATTTCACCATCTACAGACCAATCCCCTTCAATTAACACCACTTAAATAGAACCCCTTTAAACCTAAATGATTTATTTTTTAAAACACAAATGATTTCAAACAAAACATATAATAACTCACAAATAAAACACTGTTTTTTCTTCCATAATCTACATATTATCTACGCCATGTTTTAAATTTGATCTTATGGTTTCCTCTATGTCGATGAAGCTATGATGTGATTTCAATATGTGGGAGTCAATATGTCTTTAACATTCATATTTAAACCTTTCCTCTATTTTTTTGTTATGCTTTATGGTCTTCTCTTCATGTTTTCTTATGGTTTGTTGCTTGAGTAGTGATTTGAATTGTCTGTGCCAACATCTTATTATCTATTATAGATAAGTAGATGTTCTAAATCATGTTTCACCTAGTCTCTTGCATCTAGGAAGATATTTGTTTCATGTCAAGGTTGATCCAATCAAAAGTCATCTTCAATCTTTTTTAGCAGTAACATTCATTTCTATAATGTTTATGTCACTCATGTTCACACTTGACAGCTCTATAAGCTTTTTATATGCTTAGTATTACACATCCACTAGACTAAACATGACATCCCTACATTCCCTTAGGGCCCAACAATTCTAGTAAATGATAGATAAATTATTTCTAAGGGCAACGAATTCCCTATAGTAGATGGAATCTTACCTTTAATTTTGGTAAATGATAGATTAAGACTTTACAAGAATACCAAATTCCCTATAGCAGATGGAATTCAACTAACCATGATTTTCCCTAAAAAATCAATGTTGGTTATTGACAAAGACTTTTCTTGTCTAATAAACGAAACATCTCCTTCAAGATTCTCATTCCAAGAGAGATCAAGTGAGGCCAAGTGGGGAGTCACATTTTTAAACCAACTTGATATGTACAGTGACAAAAATTTCTCTAAATCATCAAGATGAAGGACAGAGGTGAGGTTTAAAAGGGAGTTGGGAATTGGATCACTAAGAATCACTCATTTATGTTGAGTTGTTAAAGGTTGGATAAACTACGAATAGCTTCACACCATTCTTTGCTTACAAAGATCTTCACGCCATGAAGAGAGAGGTATTCCAAAATCACTATATTTGATAAGCTTTCAAAACTCACATAGAGTTCACTTACATAACTAGCAACAGGTGACAAGTAAAGAAAAGTGAGACTCTTCAACTTTCCATAATGAGTAGAAAATTTTTTATTGAAGTAGTTGTCATTGAGATTGATGTGTTCCAACCATGCAAGTTAAAACAACAATGAGCTGATGTGACATTCCAACTCATGTCCCCTTCAATCCAATCAAGAAACATGTCTTGTATAGATGTTACTGTTAGGACACCAAATCTACACAATGTTTGCTAATCTTTTTCAATTGCACTTAGCAGATTTGAACCAACATTGGAATGCTTTTAGGTTGTGGGTAACCTAATTGAAAGAAAACCTCCAGATTGTGGGCCAACTTCCCCATTTGGTATCACTTAACTATTGAATTTCTAAGATAAGGGTAAGGATTGCATGAAAATAAACCTAATTCTAAAAAACCTAAACTGATGCACCAAAACAACCTAGACCTGTTAACAACTTATCATATTTGAATTAATATCACAAAGTTGCACTTACACAACTCACTTGATAATGTAGTTTGCATAAATATTTCAGAAGGCCTATAAATAATGCTATTAAAAGGAAAACAAAGATTTCACAATTAACAACACCACTAACAACACAACTTACAACCTGCAAACATACACCTTCTACTAAATAGATGCATAACATGAGACAAGTTTGCAAGGAAATGATAGATTTCACAAAACAATTTGATCAATCCTTAACAACATACATGAGAAATAGGAAATGAGAAGGTAAAAGTGCTCTTCTTTATCAATTGAAAGTGCTTACTGTATAATAGGCCTCTCTAAGTTACAATGCAGCTTCATGAAGAATAACTCCCAAAGAGTAGCTATCCTCCTACTAAAAAATAAAGAACTTCCCAAAATGTTAAAAAATGAACATACTTAACCAACACCCACCAAAACTTCCAACATGTGCTTCTAGAAGATTATCCTCATATAAAATAGAAATGGCCCCAAAAGAACCTTCCAGAAGTCTATAAAATGCTCTCTACATGGAGAAAAAACAAGCTAAGCCAATAGCCATCCCAAAAGTGTGACAAAAATAGCTCCAACTGGCCTCATATCCACCAAAATCAGTCGAAATAATATCTCACACATTTCTCACCTCTGCAAATCATCATTGGTCCTATTTCAACACTTGACCACATTCTCCATCATGCAGTATGTATGCTTTTGAAAACACATGGCCTTTTAAAGCATTAAAGATATTGAATTTGTTAAGTGATTTATAAAAGACCACTTAGCAAAACAGTTTACAATTGAACATAAATCAAAAGGCCCCACCATTTTTCTGTGTTACATTTGTATTTAAAAGCAAAATAAAAGTCATTTTAAAATCACTTACATGATATCTTCAAATATGGAACAAAATGTAACATGAAATGCTATGGAAAAAAGCTCTCAAAAGCTTCTAAGGCACTTTGACCATCAACTTACCATATTATGCATTCTTCCCACACATCATACTTTATTGGTATGCAAAGGCATATAGTATCAATAGCACTTGGCTAATAAGGCCAACCTCCAAGACTCTTGGAAAGAATACCAAGTCACATGATGTTGGAAAAACAAAGCATCACTTGAGGGTCTCATGGGGACACATTGTATTGCACACATGACATAGTGAAGACTTCTAGCAAAGGATTTTAAAATGGGAAAGTTTATAAGGCATGAAATGCCTAAGGGATAATACAAGTTCCGCCCCATCAAATTTCATGTGTTTTAATTAAGAAAAAAAATGGGAAAACACCTCCCCATCGAATAGGGTCAAACCCTAATCATAATACCCAAAATGATGCAAAAACATTATCATTTGGCTTTGAAGAATCTGGATAATGTCGCTTTTCCGCCATGAAGGTTTGGAGAACACAGGAAAAATGATGATTTGCATTAGCTATCAGTCTTCTTTTAACATTTTTCGCATGATATCACCGTGGGAACTCAGGTAACAATTTTTGCTTGGCATAAATCTGTATTTTTGTGAACATGGGGGCCATTTTTTTACTTACAGGCTATGGTTGTGAACCTTCCCTGATGATTCTTTTGTTGCATCTTTCTCTATGGGTTATTCTCCTTGCCTATAACCGCCAAGGGAAGTTAATGAAGCTTGACAGGAAGTTTTAAATGGCAAAACTTTGTGCATCCTGGTGTTCGAGCTTAGGTAAACTTCCAGTCGACCTTGCATTGTATTTTCCTCAAATTCCATGATGGCTTTTGCATGACACCGCATTTGCAATTTAGAGTCAAAAAACCCAGATGGGTTCTTAGTTCTTTGCGGGAAATATGGTTTCAATTTGATTTGCTTTCTAGGCTTACCCCAAACCCGTAGGACTTCTTACTCTCTAAAAATTTGATCAAGGCTCGACTTCTCCTTTTCAAACCCCTATGTGTATAATGAAATTTATGTATTTTTCTTTCATTTTTCATAGTCATGGCTCGACCTCAAGCTCTGTATGCAAAAACGGTGAATACACCTAGCTTATTTTCTGTGTATCGCATGTTGTGTGCTCCAAAATGTACATTTTATACATTTGTTTGTGATTCAAATGTACCTATACATTTATATGTCACGACTATATTTTTCCCATAGAAAACCATTTTTTAAGCAAACCCTGCTTTGCTGATGAAATCTTGCAAGATTATAATATGAATGAAGTTGCATGAGGGAGTGATTACAGTTCCATAATAAAATGTTGTCGTGTTATGTATTTTCCATCTGTAATTTGTATTCTAAGGCAATGTTGTTGCTATTGATCTTCAAAATGGAAACAACTGCCCCTTTTGTATGCCTTGGTCACTGTAAAAAATGAGTAGCTTTTCTTTGCCACCATCCTAAGAATTCCTCAATATCTCCCTATGAACTGTCACTGCAACAAGGTGATCATCCCTAACTTAATGTTGGTATCAAAAGAACGGTCCCCTTGCTACCATGTAGCCTACTTTACTTGTTGTGCCATTCACGAGATCATTGCATTGTTGTCCCATTTACTCCCTTAGTACTATCCTTGTAGTTGTGTGCTATGTTAGAGCGATCCAAACAAAGGCATCAATCATTTTTTATAAGCTTTTTGTGCTATTGCACTATAGCTTTGGCCATGTCTCCAACTGGATATAGAGCTATTGCAAGATACTAATGACAATTGGTAGAAAGGGAAGAAATGACTATCAATAACCATAGAGATCAAACCATTAAGCAATATTTGCTTCATTTGCAAGTATATATCAGCTCTGCAGTAAAGGTAACTAGAGGATACATCCTTAGCAATATTTTTAACAAGAGGTGACATAGGCACTGTTAATGATGTAGAGACCTGACTTCTATGTTGTCCTCCATAACAGCCCTATAGCATTTGTGACTGTCACTTCCATTGGCTGCCTTTTACCCTCTTTTGGCAATGACTATCTTGCCACCCTAGAGACTATGCATTTTTCTCCTTAATTCACAATTTCTACCTTCTAACACTTGCATTGTCTTGGAATCTCCTACCACCTAGTGTCATGAACTTTGACTGTTATATCCCAATGACTGTTCACCCTTTATAATTTCCTTTAAATATTATGATTTCCTATCTCATATCATGATTCCATTAACCAAGTATTTATCATTGATGACAATGAACTGGTATTGGCACTAAAGCTTTGTTTCCATCTATGGTTTTGGTATCAAGCTTGTACTGAAACCATTTATTTCTGTAAAATCCTATCAACCTATTGCCATGAGTGATAGGCACTTGCTTAATGTAGCCACCATGTGAGACTACCACTAGCCTTTTAGCATTGTAACTGCTCTAATCTTCATGATGGTTATTTAGACTTTCCTGAAAGTCTTGCATAGTCATTAAAACTATGACTTGGGCATAGTACAGTCCTTAAGACTATTGGCAACCTTGATTTCACTCACTGACATAAGTTGATGGCTCAGTATAGAGAGTAGAGGCCCCATGTTTCTTCTCAACTTCAAGACTTTCAAATTTGTGAATGATTTTGTCATCAACATTTCATGTCCTCCTCCAATGATATTGCACATTTCATAACTCCGCTCCTTGTCATGGTTCTTCAATACATCTATGGCTGATGTCTCCTCCAAAGTATATTGACAAGGTCACATTGGATTTTGCTTATTCCTTACTGCTTTTAACTAGCTCACTGGAATCTTTAAAATTTGTGCCTTATCACCATTAATAGACATTGTGTAACACAAATACCATTCATTTCTAAATCTCAAAATTGAACTCCTCATGGGGACTTGACTGCCACTTTGACCATGCTTACATGTTACCACTTGCAGTCCATTTAACTAGTGACTTCAGCACATTCACTAGATATTGCAGTGATAAAACTCCACTGATGCTTTTTGTGCATGAGTTGTGAATATAAGGTTAGTGACTATACAAGAGAAACCTTAAAGGAAGTCTCCTCTTGTAAAACATTGAAGGAAGCTCGAGTTTTTTTTATCCAAACCCCCAAAATGGGACACCCTTTCCACTGCATCCTTGTCATCATGAAACAATCACTATGATTGGTATCTCCTTGAATCATCACTGCTTTATTGTCATTTGTAACTTGTCTTCACTGCCTTTACATGAATTTTTTCCCAACATTGATCTTGCCAATGTATATGATTGTCCAATTAGAAATGATCACATCATATGAGGGTTTTGTTGTTGTCATAAACCTCTTATAATGACATATTCATGATATGTAGATATCTATGTCAACTAGAGTTGATGTTTCTTTAATGTCTTTTTCTTTTGCCTTTCCTGAAACAATCACACATTTATTGTTAGCTGGAAAACTTGTTGTTTAATGTTTGGTTGAGAAGGCCTTGAATTCAGCATTGTGCAACTTCATATTTTTTAGTTTTTGTCCTTATCTTTCATGTTTGGAATGCTTGCAATCCTGTCATGTTCTCAATCTCAAGGAAATCATATAAATTTCATTCATCTAACTCATGGGGCAGTGAATTAGATGGCCATCTTTCTTTGCCATGAAGATAGTTATGCTTTGTTTTGGATACCCCTATGCTTGTTGACCTTGTAAGCTCATGCAAAGGTGCTTTCCTTATACTTGTACCATGACCATGAGTCAACCATTACTCATGCTATTGTTATATGTGACAAACATTCATAGTCTCCTCATTCTAAATTTTTTTGCAGCCACTTGTCACATATGTGGGTGACCTAACAGCTAACTTTCCTATGCGATGAATGACTACCCAATAGGGTTGTGGTGAGAGGGGCTTGACAACAATATGAAATGCTTCCTCATTGTTTAAAAGATGCATAATTGAACTTGATGCGTCCATGAAGACACTTGATGCATAATCAAACTTGATGCATCTTCAAAATCACTTCCTTTTATAAAATGGATCGAGGGTTCACTTAAGAAGATTGAAAGACATATCAGCACAGTATGATGCATCTTTTGAATCTGATAATGAAATTTGATTAACTTGTATGATCCAATATTGCTTTAATGCATTGATAAGAGATAAATCTTTGATCAAGTTGCTCAATTTCTTTTTCTTTCAAAGCACATTGAGCTCTACCCTTGTGGGAGCCACATTTACCCCACATGCTATATTTGATCTGATAATGAAACAATAGTCAGACTTGTCCTAAATTTGCACATCAAGCAAACAATTAGAAAATAAATGCATATGTTTGATGTTTTTGTTTAATGCACTTAAGGATCCGTTTATACATGCATAGGTAGGTGTGTATGCAAGGATTGAATCATTCATTACTTAGAGCCTCGCTCTAACACCATGTTTTCTTTAGATGCAGGGTGAGGAATGCTACAGAGCTGGGAGGGACATAAGCAATTTGCGACAACAACAGAGCATTTAGGTAACCTACAACCAATCATTCTTAGGAAATGACTGGTTCCATTCTTACATGCACATTCTCTTGTTTATTTCTACTTATTCAGGCATGAATTGTTTCATATGTTCATTGAATAAGAGAGTTAGTCCCTTAGCTTGTGAGGGACATGTAGATTTAAAGACTATCAATAAAAGACTACATTTGTATATCTATGATTCTCTCTCATTTGTTGTAATGCAACATTGAAATGACAAAATGTAATCTGATTTACTTTGACAATCACTCCTTCATGCATATTGAAACTAGCAATTTTATGGTTTATCTTTAAATGTTTAAACAACATGAAAAGAACAAAGGCTAGGTTCCCTGATTTCAGCTGAAAGCTAAAAATTAAGTAACAGTTACAACTAACTCCACTCCATGTGCAACAATTGAACCCATACTAGGAACTTTTAGTTTTATACTCATTTGCAATGCCTTCCTTAAAATAAAAAAGGGTGATTTGTTTTAGGGACCTAGGGGAAATACCATTGTAGGAGAAGAGGTAAGCAAAAGAATAAACATGATATTGTTGTGATAAAAAATGTAACTCTTCCATAGGAAATCATACCTTCCATGTTTTCCACACACAAATTCTTATTATCCTTACTAAGTTAAAACAAAAAAGATGATTATAAATCAAGGGAAATGAATGATTCAAATAAATCCCTTACCAAGGTTAAATACTATTGTGTGAAGAGTGCCACATAGTAAAGAGACTCCTAAAGTGGTTTTGACTAGCACCCCACCACTTGTTACTAATTTATTATTGTGAGTGCAACCCTATCTTCTCATACCATGATTGTAGGTTGAAAAGAAAGTCCTCCTCTTCCCCCTTGGTTGTAAAGTTATACAACCAATGGAAAGAAGAAAGCCATCTCTCTAAATGACTTTGACTTTAATCAATTACTGCCAGTGAAGACAAAATCCATGAAGAAGTTGAAGACTCTTTCTAGGGTATTTGTAGACAAGTTTGTAGAAAAGTATGCAAAGGTTACACAGCCTCCTCCTAGAAAAGCTACGAAGGATATTGATATTTTTGAATATTCAATTACAAAAATTGAGCTTGGAAAAAGAACTCATGAATCTACAAAGGAAGATATATAGTCAGTGTTGGCTTCTCCTATTGAGAAGTATGATCAAGAGAAGAAAACCAAGGATCAATACAAAGCTAGACTTGAGCAATTGACCTTGGTAATCTAGAAGATTACCCAATCTTCAAAATATATGGAAGTTATCACCACCAACATTGAAAATCCTATGATATAGAAGGTAGATATGACACATACAAGAGGCAAAGCAATTGGTGACTTTCTTGATAAAATGTTGGAATAAGGAACACAACTTTTGAAATTAGTTGTGTAAAGGATTGGTAATATGAAAAGTGTCAAGGTAGAGCTAGATAAAACCATTGACACAATTTTTGAATATTTTCAAGAGGTAGAAAATAGTCTAGGAACTTGGACAAAAAAGAAGGAACTTAAGTTCAACATGCTAGTGCATTTTGGGATAATTCCCAATTGATGCACGAGCATCACCCTTTGCACTAATTTTTGATGTGCACATTTTGGTTTTGTATTTTTGGTCTCAATTTTGTTTGTCCATGTGGTTTATTGAAAATTGGTAGGAAAGTAATGAGAGCTCTCTCTCCTTATTGTGCAAAAGGAAAGAAGCCAATTATGTCATGCAAGGAAGAAAGCAGGTGGAGATAACCTTTTTTTGGTATGTGGATTGAATTGAGGAAAGAAGGAGAATAGTCAACAATGGTTTGAAGGGTGGGTGATTAGGTAGTTACAAATGCATTGCCCATGTTTTTGAGTGTGTTTTGTTATTGTCAAGAAAAAGAGATAAGAAACGGGTATGTTTGCCAACAAATTGATCTAAAAAAAAAATACCATACATTTTCTTTGGGAGAGGTTGATCTTGGACTGGAATTATATAGGTTGATAGAAAATGAGTGGTTTGCGGCAAAGGCATGGTGTGAGGAACATCAAATAAGGAGAAGGAATCATGGAGTAAGGGACAAGCAATGTGCACCGGTGGAGGTGAAGAAAGTTCTCACTACGGAGAACCTAAGGACAAGCAATGAACAATGAGAGTGGGATGCAAGGTATGATGAAGGATTGAAGAATGAAGAGAAAAAAGTAGATGTGGTTGGAAAAGAAATGAACGAGAAGAAATTATAGAGATGGAATTTGAAGGTGTAGCAAGTGCAGAAGAATTGTGGGCACAATTTTCAATGATAGGACAAGCTTGCCAGTGAAGGTATGAAGACAAATGGGACAACAAAGGATACAATAATGAAGTTGGCAGTTGTTGCTAAAGAAGCTATTGTTGTGGAAAAGAGGTAGATGTTTTCTATTGAAGAAAAATAGTTGGAAAAGAGGTCTAATGATGGTAAGCAAGCTGATTTGGATGATTTAAATAATGATGCTCTTGAGTGATCCCACAAAGTTGGTTTACAATTTCTAAAAGATTCTGATTTTTGTTTAAATAACATCTTTTTAGAAAAATATAATGATTTAAGCCTTAAAATTTCCATTTAAATCATTCCAATTGAAGATGGTTTGATCAAACTACTTTAAATCAGCCCTTGTATAGAACCCCACTAGTTTGAAGGGGAGGCAATTAGGTAGTTACAAATGCAAAGGAGAACAGTCAACAAGGGTTTGAAGGGGAGGAAATTAGGTAGTTACAAATGCATCACCCATGCTTTTGAGTGAGTGATTTTATTGCCACGAAAAAGGACAAGAAATGGGTGTGTGATTGCTAGCAAATTGATATGGAAAAAAATAGACCATACATTGTCTTTGGGAGAGGAGGTCGATGCTGGCAAGGGATTGTACAAGTTGATAGAAAGTAGAGAGTAGTTGGCAGTGAATGTAGGGTGTGAGGAACAATGAATAAGGAGAAGGAACCATGGAGTAAGGGACAATGGTGCATGGCTTGGTCTTTGCACAAACTTAAAAATATTACCTTTTATTTTTGTCATTCATATATAAAAGATAAATAGTTTTTATATGTTTGAGTTTTGAATTTGGCACAATCTTTAAAAGTTAAATATTTAAGTGATAAAATGGGCACATTCAAAATTAGTACCTACTTCATCTCTTCTTCAAAATCATGCTTAATATGGAAAAAGTTAAAAGTTAAACATGTTGATAGGTAGAATCTTTCCTAATTTTCAAATATTATGGTTTTAAATGTTTCAAGTGTTGAAATGATGAGATCCAAAATAAAGACTTCCCTTTTTTAAAAATAAAAATATTTTTTCATCAATGATATTATTCACATGCATGAGTTCTCAATAATCTTTTTTAAATTGAAAAATTGATGGTGTATCTCGTTGACTTTACTATCTTTAATACAAAAAAATAAAATAAATTTACCTTTAACCATTCAATCAATTATTTTTTAAAAACTGAGAAACCTATTTTTAATATACGTAAAAAGATATCCACAATTTGACCATTCTAACTACTTTATGTTAATTTAAGATTTATAAACAAAAAAACTTTTAAAAAATTATGATAAAAATTTATTTCAGCTCCACATATTACTAAATTATATAAATTGTCAAAGTTATGTAAGTACTAAAGATCAAAATTGATATACTATTTTGATCAATTGACCATCTCAAAAAAATTTCCTTTAGTATTTTGTTTGCTCATATTTTGAAGTACCCACATCACATAACTATTATCAAGTCGCTGCTCCTTGTTTCGCTCAACATATTTGAAGGAAAAATTTGTTGAAGGCCAAGGAATTTGTGAGATCATGCTCATCAAAGTCTTCTCCTTTAAACCTTTTATTTAAATCTTCCTACAAATGATTGCAAACTACCATGTAACATACATAGTCTAGAATGTACAATTAACTTGAGTCTCGTGCATTATCAACATGTTTTTGTCTTGTTGTCGCCTCCAACACGACAATACCAATATTTTAAAGGTCATTGTTCTAGGAGAATATTTGGTTGAGACAATAATCTAGAGTCTAATACCATTTAGTACATGTTATTCTATCCCTTCAATTGTAGATGTTTTTCTTGTCAACATGCCTTTAACCCTAAAGTCAATAATTTTCACCATTTTTATCTTACTATCTACTATTAATTTTTGGGGTTTTATATCAACATGTATGATTTTATTGGGATGTAAGTATTCTATTCCTTCAGCTATACTTGATATATAACTTCAAACATTGGTTCCTCCTCTACCAAATTTGTGCATAATTTTTGTCAAATATTTATCAAGATTATAACTACTAACATATTCATACACCAAATAAAAATCATTTTATTTAATACATCGTATAACTAGAAATGCTAATTTTTTGTGTTTCTTTCATAATAGAAGACTCACTTCATTCTTAACTAATTTCTTATTTCTTTTTCATCTATATTTTATTTTTTATATAACATCTTTTCCTTTTAAATTACCCATATACACTCATCCAAAGTTTCCTTACCCAAGTGTGTATCATTGTGTACATTAAACTTTCATTTGAAATATCTCATCATTGTAAGGTAACATAGTGTAGCGAAAATGTTTGAAATTGTAACTCTAATTGAATAGATAAGAAATAGGCATAATGAAAGAATCTCAAAAGATTTCTTTTGTTATCCACCTCAACAAACATTACAATGATGAGATATTCCAAATGAAAGATTAATGTGCATAGTGATACACACTTGGGGAAGGAATCTTTGGAAGAGTGTACATGGGCAACTTAAAAGGAAAAGAAGTTATATATAAAAAATAAAATATACATAGAAAGGAAACAAGAAATTAGTTGAAAATGAAGTGAGTCTTCTGTTAAAAAATAAGCACAAAAATTTAGCATTTCTAGTTATACGATGTATTACATAAAATGATTTTTATTTGGTGTATGAATATGTTAGTAGTTATAGCCTTGATAAATATTTGACAAAAAATTATGAACAAATTTGGTAGAGGAGGAACCAATGTTTGAATTATATATCAAGTATAGCTGAAGGAATAGAATACTTACATCCCAATAAAATCATACATGTTGATATAAAACCCCAAAAATTAATAGTAGATAGTAAGATAAAAAAGGGTAAAAATTATTGAATTCAGGTTTAAAAGCATGTTAACAAGAAAAACATCTACAATTTAAGTGATACAATGACATGTATTAAATGGTATTAGACTCTAAATTATTGTCTCAACCAAATATTCTCCTAGAACAATGACCTTTAAAATATTGGTATTGTCGTGTTGGAGGCGATAACAAGACAAAAACATGTTGATAATGCACAAGACTCAAATTAATTTAACTTTCTATACTATGTACATTATATGATAGCTTGCAATCATTTATCAGAAGTTTAAATAAAAGGTTTAAACGAGAAGGATTTGATGAGCATGATCTCACAAATTCTTTGACTACAACAAATTTGGCCTTCAAATATGTTGAGTTACACAAGAAGCGGAGACTTGATAATAGTTATGTGATGTGGGTACTCAAAAATATGAGCAAAAAAAATACTAAAGGAAATTTTTTTTGAGATGGTCAACTGATCAAAATAGTATATCAATTTTGATCTTTAGTACTTACATAACTTTGACAATTTATATAGTTTAGTAATATGTTGAGCTCAAATGAATTTTTATCATAATTTTTCTTAAATTTTTTTGTTCATAAATCTTAAATTAACATAAAGTAGTTAGAATGGTCAAATCATGGAGATCTTTTTACGTATATTAAAAATAGGTTTCTCAGTCTTTTAAAAAATAATTGATTGAATGGTTAAAAGTAATTTTTTTCAATTTTTTTGTGTTAAAGATAGTAAAATAAATGAGATACACTATCAATTTTTCAATTTAAAAAAGATAATTATTGAAAACTCATGCATGCAAATAATATCATTCATGAAGAAATTTTTTTATTTTTCAAAAAGGGGAATCTTTATTTTGGATCTCATCATTTCAACACTTGAAACATTTAAAACCCATAATATTTGAAAATTAGGAAAGATTCTACCTAAAACCTATCAACATGTTTAACTTTTAATTTTAACCATATTAAGCATGATTTTGAAGAAGAGATGAAGTAGGTACTAATTTTGAATGTGCCCATTTTATCACTTAAATATTTAATTTTAAAAGATTGTGCCACATTCCAAACCCAAACATATAAAAACTATTTATCTTTTATATATGAATGACAAAAATAAAAAGTAATATTTTTAAGTTTGTACAAAGGCCAAAGTAGCCATGCACCATCGTCCCTTAATCCCTGATTCCTTCTTATTCATTGTTCCTCACACCCTACCTTCACTGCCAACTACTCGCTACTTTCTATCGGCTTGTACAATCCCTTGCCAACATCGACCTCCTCTCCCAAAGATAATGTATGGTATATCTTTTTCCAGATCAATTTGCTAGCAATCACACACCCATTCTTGTCTTTTTTCGTGGCAATAAAAACACTCACTCAAAAACATGGGTGATGCATTTGTAACTACCTAATCGCCTCCCCTTCAAACCGTTGTTGAATGTTCTCCTTCTTTCCTCAGTTCAATCTAGATTCCAAAAAATAGTTATTTCTTCCTTTATTTCTTGCATGATATAACTAGATCTTTTTTCCTTTTGCATGATAAGGAGAGGGAACTCTCATTACTTGCCTATCAGTTATCAAAAGACCATATAGACAAACAAAATTAAGACCAAAAATTCAAAACCAAAATGTGCACACCCAAAATTATTACAAAGGGTGATGCCCTTGCATCAACCTTCCTAAGGCACAAACAATGTGCTCCCGCACATGAGGGCATCAATCCGAAACATTTTTTTTGCTCTTTTATTCTTCTTCAAACATCACTATGAAACAACTACTATGTTTTCAAGTTGTTTTCATGTGTTTTCCTTTTTATTTTTGTATCTTCCCCTTCTCATGTATTTTTCATCCACAAGCCTTCAAAACTCCATCTCATATTCCAATATCTCATTGTCACTATTCAATTCCACATCCATTGCATATTCTTGTTTGAAACTCTTCCCTTTAATAATTTCATTCAAAGATACAAGAGCATCATTATTTAAATCATCCAGATCAACTTGCTTACCATCATTAGTCCTCTTTTCCAACCATTTTTCTTCAATAGAAAACATCTCCCTTTTTTCCACAACAACCGCTTTTTTAGCAGCAACTACCAACTATAAAAAAAATTAAATGTATAAAAAAAAATAAGAAATTAATTGAGAATGAAGTGAGTCTTCTTAAGGAAAGAAATACAAAAATTTAGCATCTCTACTTGCATGGTGTATTGAAGAAAATGCATTTGATTTGTTATATGAATATGTAAAGGGTTGCAGTCTTGATAAATATTTGAGAGATACTTATACATAGGTTTTTAAAAATGAAATAAATTTTTGAGGATAATATCAATTATAAATAAAGGAATAGAGTACTTAAATCTCAATTACATCTAATATATTAATATTAAATCTCTTAGTCTTGATGATGGACAATAAGGATAAAGGGGTAAAAACATATTAGTTTTTCAAAAAATGTGGGCTAAGAAGGCACCCATAAGTCAAATGATAGAATAATAGGTACTAAATGATATTGAGCTCTACAGAATTATGTCAACAACAAAATATCCTAGAAGAACTATTTTTACAAATTTAGTTTTTTAGTGATGGAGGTTATAACAACATAAAAGCATGTTAACAATGCATGAGGATCAAGCCAGTTCCATAATCTAGACTATATACGCTCTATGATGGCTTGTAATCATTTTGATGAAGCTTTGGATGAAAGGAATAAACGAGAAAGCTTTGGTGAGTATAATATCACTAACTCTTTGATTATAAAAATCTTAGCCCTCAATTGTGCAAAAATAGTCAAAGAATAGATACGTGATATGAACTTTATATAATGTGGTACTCAATAACATGAGAAAATAAAATATTTATGAAAACTCTTTTGAAATGGTCAATTAATCAAAGTAGTATATCCATTTTGATCCTTAGTACTAACATAGCTTTGACAATTTATATTATTTAATAATTTGTGGAGCTAAAGGGAATTTTGATCGCATTTTTTTTCAAAGATATTTATTTATAAATCTTAAGTTAACTTAAAGTATTTAGAATGGTTCAACTATGAATTATTTTTTATATATTAAAGATAGGCTTCTTGGCCTTTTAAAAATTGATTGGTTGAATAGTTAAAAATAAAATTTTCTATTTTAAAATAATATAATTAGTTAACACTTTTGCATATGAATAAAATCATTGATGTAGTATGTTTTTTGTTTCAAAACAAGAAGTCATTGCTTTGGATCTTATCATTTCAGAATTTAAAACATTTGAGCCGCATAATCTTTGAAATTTAAGAAAAAATTTATTGAAAACCTATCAAAATATTTAAATTTTAGTTATTTTCATTTTACACATAAATTTGAAGAAATGAAGTAGGTCCCAATTTTTGAATCTCCTTGAAATATTTAATCTTTAATTATTGAGTCACATTCCAAACTCAAACCTATTAAAAATGATCGTCTTTTAGATATTTATGAGTTTTTATAGATCCTTGTTTCAAACTAAAACTTACAAAAGACACGGATTTATGACTAAAATTGATATCTAGTTTTTCTCTATTAGGAGAGCCTATTTCAGCAACATCCATCCTAGGCAAAGTATTAAGCGCAATTTAATACTCTTGCATACATATAGAGACAAGTATAGATGAAAGAAAATATCTATTTATCTATATTTCTTGCTTCTATATTGGAGAATAGAATAAATACATCTCATTGTTTTCTATTAATCGTTGTACAAGATGTTAGAGCCAATTGTATCTAATCTTTCAATGAATTTATCGATAAGGAATATTAATAAAGGAGTAATTAAATAAACAATTGCGTAATTCACTATGGGGAGTTGTCCATTTAAGCACTGCATCTAACAATCCAAATTTATTTTTCTTATTAGTTAATAGAATCAATTAATCAAGCCTTATAATATTGTATTCACCTGATCTTCGATATCTTCCTTTGAAAATAAATTAAATTGAAAGAAAGTTAAAATACATGTAAGCAATTATTTTTCTTTGTTTCCTATGGTTTAAGGTTGGGACATTGTTCATCTATAACTAGGATGATTAAAGTGAAAAGGAAGCCAAAAAACTTTAGATTTATGGGTGAATTTTTTGCAATTTAAGATTATGATAGCCTCTCTATCAAAACATTATTTTTACTTCCTATAATATGACAACATTTTCATATATAAAATAAAGGCATGTGCAGTTGAGGATGGGATCTAGATTCTGCATTTAGATGAGGGAACCACTGTAAGAATATAGGACCCTTGCATTGATCATTCATTAGAAAAAAAATGGAAATTTGGCTTATTGGTAGGTTTGTGGGAAGGCGACCTAACATTGAGTGAATTCGTAAGTGGGATTCTTCTCGTTGGGATGTTAAAGGTTCCTTTTTCCACTTTGGCTTTAGCTTCTCCCTTACGGAGGATTTCTTTTCTACCCTAATCAATGGTCCTTGGTTCTTTGGAAAGTAGAATCTTTCTATCTCTAAGTGTTGACTAGGCTTTGATCCTTCTACTCACTTGGCAACTGCACTTCCAACCTATGTTTGGCTCCTGGGCCTCCCCTGACATTTTGGGATGAGGGGATAATTGCAAGAGTGGCCAACTCCTTTAGAAACTTTCTCTCTCTAGATTATTTCATGAAGGAACGAACTACACTTATGTTTTCTCATTTCTACGTCAACATTGAACCAAATAAAGCTCTCCTGAACTTGGTTACTCTTAAATCTAGGCTTGGTAAGTGGTCTCAAGCCATTAAATATGAAAAATCTAATTTTTTTTGTCAACTTTGTTCTTCTGTTGGATATAAATGCAATGCTTGTCCTGAAGGTCTACCTAAGGTTTCGACCCCCTTGGTTAAGGGGCAAGAATGTGGCTTCCTGGTCCCTTGGGTTGGAGGTTTGCTACTCCCCACCCAAACTGGTGTCCATGTTGGCCTCATCAATTGTTCCTAAGCTTCCCTCCTCAGTTTTCCATTCCTCCCCCTCTCTAGTGTCTACGTATGCTAAGCCTACTCCTTCTACCCCAAATCCCATCTCCATTCTTTTCTCCCAATCCCTTTTGGTGGACCATTGTTTCCCCAAGGACTCCCCCCTGCTAGAAGATAGCCTAGTGTTGTTCTCTTTTATGTTGACCTTGAACCCCTTGTCAAATGTTGTCCTTGGGATAAATTTGGTCAATGTCTTTGCAATGATCCTTGAATTGGCAGCATCTTATCCTACTTAGGTTATCCCTTGTGTGGCTCCTGCTATACTCAAAATCATCTTGGGTTTAGATGGTCTGCTTAGCTCTCCCAAGCTGGCTAGCCCAAGAAGGTTGGTTGATGTTGGGACTAGTACCAAGGTTGTGAAGAAGTTAGGTTAAACCACTATATAGAAGAATATGATGAAAGATATTGCTAATGTAAATCAAGTGAATTTGGATCAAATTGGCTCTAGACATAATAAGAAATGTTGATCCTCTCATGGAATATGTTGATCCTCTCATGAAATGTTTATTAAAGAGTTCAAGCCTGACATTTTTGTTTTACAAGAAACTAAGATGATTATTGTTGAGTTTCATAAATATAACAATTTTATTGGGTATATGCAGGATCATCATGGAAAAAATAGGCCCTTAAACCACTATATAGAATAATACAACGAAAGATATTGATAATGTAAATCAAGTGAATTTGGAGCAAATTGGCTCTAGACATAATAAGAAATGTTGATCCTCTCATAGAATATGTTGATCCTATCATGGAATGTTTATTAAAGAGTTCAAGCTTTACATTTTTGTTTTACAAAAAACTAAGATGATTGTTGTTGAGTTTCATAAATATAGCAATTTTATTGGGTATGTGCAGGATCATCATGGAAAAAATAGGCCCTTAAGTGGCAAAAAACCAGAAAAATCAGAGTTAGGCAACTTAACGTAAAAATTTGAATAAATTATCTATATTATTTCAAAAATATGTAAGAATACAATCTGTAGCAAATTGAATGTAGTTTCTAAACTACTAGATTTGTTTAAAAAAAATTAATCTATTTGGTGAAAATTTAAAATTTTAATGTAGTGATACTTAAATTTCAAGGAAACAATAAGTAGGTGTCTGTCTGACCACCCTAACCAAAATAAAAAGATAATATTTTTTTATAATATTTTAGATATAAGTAGAGGACTCATGCCCCAATGTGATGCATATTTTTTGTAATTTTTTTTCAAGTAACTAACTAATTATGAATTTTTTATTACAACTTTTGAAAAAATATAAAAACTCATATGTCTGACCACCTCAACTTGGTCAAAACTTCATGAAATTCATTTTTTCTTTTTTTAATCCTATAGTATGCAAAGCATAGAATGTGAACATGTTTTGGATTCAAAAAATGTGATACTATTTGAAAGCTATAGATGTTTTTCAATTAGCCAATCAATCAGGACTTTAGTCATAATTTGAATAGAAAATGAATAATAATTATTTATTAAATTCAAAGTAAAGAATAATTTATATCAGTGGAAATTTGAGAATCTCCTTTAAAAACCTTTTTTGTTTCATCAATTTTGGGTAAAAAAATAGTCGACAGCCACATACCCATCATATTGCCACTTTTTGGCCCATCATTATCTGCACATACCCTATTTGGCCTAATTTGCTCCACTTGGTAGTTGATGGGGTTGGGGCATCGGGTGGGTTGGTTATGATGTGGCAACCTTTCCAACCATTTCTTCTCTAATGGTGACATTTCCTCATTCATGACTTCCAACCAAGAGTTTGAATCAAGCATTCCAATTGCCTCTTTTACAATCCTAGGCTCATTAGTATTAGTAATCAAAACATATACACAAGTAGAATCTAACAAAGAGAACCCATACCTAAGGTTGAAGTTGTAGTTCTTCTTCAGAACTCTTAGAGCTACTTTAACTCTCCTCAGTTTTAGGTATATTATCAATTTGTTGTTCATCTTTTTCAGGTGTTAGAGGAATTTCAACACAATCATTTTTCTCCTTGAATTCTTTCATCCCTAACTGCAAATCCACTAAAGAAGGTTTCATCTCATGAAAGATTACACTTCTGTTGTATACCACATTTTCAATCACAAGATTCCAAAGCCTGTATCCTTTCACACCAATGTCATAGCCAATGAAGATACACTTAACAACTTTGTTCTCCAATTTAGTTCTCTTCTCATTCAACACATAAACATATGCTTACAACCAAAGACATGAACATGTCTCAGATATGGCTTCTTACCAAACCAAGCTTCCATAGGCATTTTGTCAATGAGTTTCGAAGAAGATCGATTTACCAAGTAACATGTTGTAGCCACAGCTTCAACCCAAAACTTTTTCTCTAAACTAGCACTATTCAACATACTTCCTGATCTCTCCATCAACATTATGTTCAACCTTTCAACAACTCCATTTTATTGCAGAGTGTAAGGTGTTGTTTTATGCCTTTTAATTCAATGGTCTTTTCAATACCTTTCAAAATCTGTAAAACAAAATTCACCATTGTTATCTATCCTCAAACATTTGATTTTCTTACCAATTTTATTATCAACCCAGTTCTTGAACTCTTTAAATCGACTGAACACTTCTGATTTACTTTTTAGAAAATATATAAATGCCCTTCTCGAATAATCATCAAGAAAGGAAACATAATATCTTGATTTCAATAACGAAGGAATGGTTACTTGACCAAAAGCATTAGAGTGTTTATAATCCAGAACACCAAAAGATTTGTGAGGACTAGAGTAAAATGAAACACGATGATGTTTTCTATATATACAATGTTCACAAAATTCAAATTACAGGTTACAATCTTTAAGCCCCTCAACCAAGTTTGTATTTTTCAAGGATTTTAAGCCTTCCTCACCAATGTGACAAAGCCTATGATGCCATAGCATAGTCTTCTTTGTAGGAAGTTTAACTTGCAATGAATTAGCCCCTATAGAAGCTTTAGTCTCCTTTACACGAACAACCTTTTGTGACTTTCCAGAGACACTGTTACATTGAACAACAAGTGCATTCAACTTGGATAGAGTACCAATTTTGGCACCTCTAGCCAACACCATCAAGCCTCTAGTCATTTTGTAGTCATTGCTAGAGAACCAAACTTGCACTCCAACATCATTTAGCTTACTTACATAAATTAAATTCTGAGCCAGACTTGGTGTATGCATTACGCCATCAATTCCCTTAATCCTTCCACATCAGGAAGCTAAATTCTGACTCTTCCACGACCTACTATTTCTAGAGATGAATTGCTTGCTAAATACACCTTTCCACCATCATATTCTTCATACTTTGAGAAACCAATCTCTATAAGATGTCATGTGGAAAGATGCTCAAGAGTCTATCAACGAGACATCATCGAATGCCCAAGTTTCCAAGGCTGCAATAAAGGCATTAGCTTTTCTCTAAGAAGAATCATTATCAGCAGAGTTCTTCTTTTTCTCCTCTTTGCATTCCTTTTGAACATGCCCGACCTACCCACAATTCTAGCACTTCACCTTGGACTTTTCTAGGAGACTTTAATCTCCCTTCAGATTTAGATTTAGACTTCTTGTCCTTCTTGCCTTTCTCCTTCAATCTGCCACGAACAACAAGAGCCTCCTTCACCATATCAAAAGATTTTCTTATCATCTATTTTGATAACAAAGAAGCAACCGCATCTTCCATCTTGAAAGTGGTTTTCGTGCTCCCAATCACCATCACTAAATGATCCCACAAATCAAGCAAAGAACACAACAAGAGCATACAATGATCCTCATCATCTATGTTCACACTCACAGATGTTAACTGAGCAATAAGCTTGCTAAAAGTATTCAGTTAATCAGCCACATATGCCCCTTCCTCCATCTTCAAAGAGTATAACTTCTTCCTTCAGAACAACTCATTCACCAAGGACTTTCTCTAATAATTTCTCCAAGCTTCTTCCACAAAGATGTAGTCTTCTCTTCATGAACGTTTAGGAGAACTGAGTCTACTAAACAGTCTTATCAACCCTTTTGCTTTTCTGTCTACGAGATCCCAATCTTTTTCCTTCATTCCTGAAGATTTCATTCCAAACAGAGCAAGCCAAAGGTCACGATCCACCAACAAATCTTCCATTTTGAGTTTTGACAACTCAAATTTTCTAGCATTGAATTTGTCAATTTCAATCTTTCCTGATGTGCTTTCCATCTTAATCTGCAATCAAGATTACCAAGTTTCTACAAAATTCCCACTTCAAAAATGACACAAAAACCAACCCAACCCACAAGGATAACACAATTGGCCAAGCTCTGATACCATTTGTAAGGAAAGACTCTAGTGTGGAAATCACTTTCCTAATGTCAATTCACAAGGGAATAGTACAGAAGTAGTTTTAATTCCAAATTATAGAGCATTAAGAATCACACATAAAAGAATAGACAATATTATCAACAGAGAATGAACACCAAATTTACATGGTAAAACCCTTCCGAGGGAAAAACCCACCACCAAACAAAGACCAATTTATTCATAGTAAAAATAAATTTAGAATAAAGTTACAGATCTCTTCTTCACGTGTATTTGTTCTCTGATAACACACAATAGCTATACAATTGGCCAACCACAGTTAATCACAACATTGTTACAATGTTCTTCTAACATATAGTATGCTCAACCGAGACCAAACTTTTTCCTTTTCTCTCAACACACAACACCAACAGGTCTGCTATTTTTTCAGCTATACAACCTTTGACCTTTTGATTTCCAGGAATCTACTGTTCAAACCAATTTGGTTCACTTAACTGACAAGAAGCTCAACCATCGACATTATCCCACATTGGCGTAGAATATTAACAGTCATTAGTTTATAAACAAAAGCCCAAAGACTTTAGGTATCCACGAGTTAGTCCTTTTGTTAGCAACTCACTCGTACACCCACTTGTGCAATTCTGGAGAATCAAGATGGGAATCTACAATATTCACAATAAGTCTCCCAGAAAAGACTTAAATATTTAAATCCCAACCTCCAAGTGGTCTTGACATCCGTTGGCATCCAAGTCATTGTCGTATAGTTGACGTCACCATCCACACAGATTGGTCCCACCATCCAACAGGCATGCCACCCAGTCGAGAGAAACCAAAACTTCACAACCTCCAGCCAACGGTTAGGATTTTCCCGAACACCGCAACATCGAAGAAGATCAGTCAGTCAGGAAGTTAAGAAACTTCCCAAAGTCTGCAACAAGGTTCCAAGGTTAGAATCTATAGTGATCCATGACCAACACATTGTTGCCAAGTTACAAACTTTCATAACCCCATGACTTAAGTTTCAAGGTTCAAGTTTTGGGAAATAGGCCGACAAAGAAGACCAAATGAAGGGGAAAAATGCCAAGTCTTTAATAGAGGTTCAAGCCAGCAAGTTGTGGCACATTTTCCAACATAAAATGTCAAAGTGAATAATTTATCTATTTATTGTATTAGCTTAAGTGTACTTAGGTTGATGAGGTTAGACAACATCTTGTCTAACATCAAATGTGCAACCTTTTAGGCCTCTAGAGGTTACCTATTTGTTTGGTAAACCTCATGGGCATACCTTTTGAGGTTGGAAGGCTTTCCATCTCACCTCAAAGGTAACTTTTGTAGTCATTCAACACTTGTCACAAAGGTCAAGATGACTTGGTCAAATAAGTTGTTGGTTTGCACATTCCAAGTGATCCAAAGGTTGACACCTATAGGACACTTGTGTACTTCTTTATGCCACATCACAGTGCACTTGTCAATCCACATGAGAGATGGATTGCTACTTCCTTGCCTATATATGCAAGGTCATATTGTACATTTTAATAAACTATTTTATCAATCTCTTTCATAATGTGAATTAGGCTCATTGTGTGCAAGTGTTTTTGTGGAAGCACAAGCTTTTTGTTGTTATGATATTGTTAGAAATCCTAACATGGTATCAAAGCCATGTAGCAAAAACCTTCCCAAAATGTTGCATCAAGCCTAACAAGAGTTTCATGTAATCTAATTTGCATGTAAAACTAATCTCTGCTTGGGTCTAATTATTTGTGGATCGACTAAAGTGTTGGTTGAGGATTGCTATGTGCATCTACATGTGTTAAGGGTCGATTGAAGTGCACTATTGTAGGAATTTTGGCCT
Source organism: Sequoia sempervirens (assembly GCA_007258455.2). Classification (NCBI taxonomy): domain Eukaryota; kingdom Viridiplantae; phylum Streptophyta; class Pinopsida; order Cupressales; family Cupressaceae; genus Sequoia; species Sequoia sempervirens. Next base: position 62,159 of record VDFB02292424.1, on the reverse strand, counting down.
ATTGCAACTCATGGTGTTTTTGGGTTTGTTCATTGTATTTAGAAGATCACACAGACAACTCACAAGCAAGATGCAGGTCTTTCTATAGGCAAAGCAACCATCTATTCTCTATTTTTTTCTCCCATCATAGACAGCTTCAATGCCCATTGACTAGAATAAACGCATCTCTAGCTCTTCAACATTGCTTTTTTCACATGTTTTCAACATCCCTATGCACTGTTAGAGGAAGAAATCTATAAATAGAAACCTAAACAACCTTAATCATTATGTTTAAGGGGTTGAAGTGGATTATTCCAGATGTGGCCTACACAAGCAATGGCCATAGAGAAAATACTACAATAGCATTGTAGACCAAGCTATCCCTTCTCAATCAGCCTTCACACTTAGCAATGACCAACTTATATGTGGCATGAGCAGCAAAGATTGTGCATAATTTTTGTGGCCTACTTCTAAATTAATAGTCATCTCCACGTAACCACAACCTCTTGAAGTCTTCAACTCCAACATATACTTGCACATGATAGATTCAGTATATATCAAGGATGACATGGAAGTACTAGTGGAGAAGGGGAGTGTCTTGCAGATTAGTGTGCACAACGAAAATAGAGTGTCACCTCCTAGTAGAGAAATGAGGTGTCACATAGGCAAGCGATCGAGGGTAGGTTAAATTAAAGAGGTTTTTATATTCAATTTTGAATTCAAGCTTAAAAAAAATATAACATAATAGAAAATGGGAAATCAAAGACACATGAATCTCCTAAACAGTATGCTATTAGTGGAGAACTATTTGCAAAATAAACTATCATACATTCAATTTTAAAAATGAAATTTACAATCCTTTATGAAAAAATCTCAAATAAGACATAGTAGATTGGCACCTTAAAATTTATAGAAACATCGCCAAGATTCTTAATGATAGAAAACAACCCAAAAACCATTAAAATAATCTTTATTTGTAGCGAGAGGAAAATTTTCATCTCTATAATTTGAATAATACTTGTCTTTCTCACCTCATATGTTAAATATACCAATATTTCCTTGTTGCATAGTTTATCCAAAAATATATTCACTCAAATAGAAAAGATGCTAGTTTATTTCTCTAAGAATAATTGTTAAGTGATGATGTATTTATTTTTTGAACTTACAAATTTGCATAGGTCTCTTTATTCTCAAAAGGCATCCCCAAAATATCAACAAAAGCTTGCCCTTTCATGGTGGATTTCATATACCTAGTAGCATCCCATGGATAGTTTTCAATAATATCCCAACTAAAAAATTACTTTAAGGCCATCACTAACACAAGATAAAAGAATTTGTAACCTTGGTTTCAAGCTTAGAAGTGTGAATTTTCAAGTGACATTCAACTATTAAAAGCATAAAATGTTAAGAGTGAATAATTTATCTATTCACTATAGCTTACTGTGTACTTAAGTTGATGAGGTTAGACAACATCTTGTCTAACTTTAAATGTGTAACCTTTTAGGCCTCTAGAGGTTACCTAGCTGTTTGGTAAACCTCATGTGCATATATTTGGAGGTTGGAAGACTTTCCATCTCACCTCAAAGGTCACTTTTGTAGTCATTCAACACTTGTCACCAAGGTCAAGCTGACTTGGTCAAATAGGTTGTTGGTTTGCATATTCTAAGTGATTTGAAGGTTGACACCTATAGGACACTTGTCTACTAATTTATGCCACATCATGGGGCACTTGTAAATCCACGTGATAGGTGGATTCCTTTTTCCTTCCTATATATGCAAGGTCATATTATACATTTTTATCAACTATTTTATCAATCTCTTTGATAATGTGAATTAGGATCGTTGTGTGCAAGTGTTTTTGTGGAAGCACAATATTTTCGTTGTTATGATCTTGTTAGAAATCCTAACATGGTATCATAGCCACTCAACCAAACCCTTCCCAAAATATTGCATCAAGCCTAACTAGAGTTCCATTTAATTTTATTTGCATGTAAAAATGAGCTCTACTTGGGCGCAATTATTTGTGGATCAACTTAAGTGTTGAGTTTGGATTGCTATGTGCATCTACATGTGTCAAGGGTTGATCGAGGTGGTCAATTGCAGGAATTTTGGCCTATTACAACTCATGGAGTTTTTGGGTTTGTTCATTGTATTTGGAAAATCACACAAACAACTCACAAGAAAGATCCAAGTCTTTCTATATGCTAAGCAACCATCTATTCTCTTTTTTAGGCTCCCATCATAAATGGATTCAATGCCCATTAACAAGAATAAAGGAATCTCTAGCTCTTCAACATTGCTTTGGTCACATGTTTTCAACATCCATGTGTGTTGATAGAGGAAGAAATCTCCAAATAGCAACCTAAACAACCTTAATCATTGTGTTTAAGGAGTTGAACTAGATTATTCTAGATGTGTCCTACATAGCAATTTGGTTGAGGTTTCATTCACAAGCCAAGGTGTTAGAGTAGAGACTATGATAGCATCATAGATAAAGCAACTCTACCTTAATCAACCTTCACACTTTTAGCAACAATCAACTTATCTATGGCACAAGCAATAAAGATTGTGCATCATTTTTGTGGCCTACTTCTACATCAACAATCATCTCAATGTAATCACAGCCTCTTTAAGTCTTCATCTCCACCACATACTTGCATATGATAGATTTAGTATAAACCAAGGATGACATAGAAGTATTGGTGGAGAAGGGGAGCCTCTTGCAAATTAGTGTGCATAGTAAAACTACAGTGTCACCTCCTAGTAGACAAATGGGGTGTTTACATAAGCAAGCGATTAAGGGTTGGTTATTTAAAGAGGATTCAACTTCCTCATGACGTCAATCCATTTTTTGAAGTATTCGCCTTTACATCTCTCTTATGGCTATAAAAAATTCCCACACCATTGCTATTTGGGTGATATTCCAAAAGAAGACTCCTAATTGTGTTGTGGGTTGATCCAAGAAGTTGAGTTCACAAAAAGCTCAAAAAGTGGAAGTGTTTTTGTTGTTTTTCAGAATTTGTCACACTTGGACTGAAAATTTGAGGCACTTACACAATGAATCTTTAAAAAATTTAGTAATATGAAATTTATAATTTTGAATCTAGTTTCCAAATATGTAAATTATTCAAATACCCAAATTATATAAATTAAATTTTGATAGGGATCTATAAAAACCACTTTTTAAAAGTCTCTATTGTTTTACAATACCAAGCACGTGTACGAAAAACACTTTTTGACCCAAATAAAAGTATTTTGATAATTAATTTTGGGAAAAGAGAGCTAACAACGAGTGATTCCATAGTAATGGTTTACAATTTTTAGCCAAACAGGACACTGAAATAATTTTTTTAAACTAAATATTCACTTTTGAGCACCTATAGCGACTAAACCATGAGGAAATTGAAGATGATACAAAATAGAGTTTTGTAAAAAAAATTCTATAGATTCTAAATATTATTTTTTCAAAAAATTTGGAATCAGATTGCACTTTTTTTTTTCCATCTCCCTCAAAAACTAATTTTTTTCAGAAAACAATTTTTTTAAAAAATGACGCTCACTGTATAACGCATAACTTTTTTTCCATGAAGGATAAAATTATAATTCTTTCAAATTTAGATTTGTAACTCTAATATCTAGTGCTTCCACTTGGTCAAATAGTTTTTTATCAAATATTTTTTCTTTAATCAAGTTTTAAATTGAAGCCAATTATAATTCAGACATGGCATACTGTATGCATAACTTTTTTTTGTATGTATTGAAATTTAATTTTTTTTCTTTGTTGGATGAAAGACTTCAATATCTAGTGCACTAATATTTTTATTTTTTTTAATAATCTGCTATTTTTCCACATGTGTAGAACAGAGAGCTTGATTTTCGGTGAAAAACCTACATTCACTAGAAATAAAAAATAAATATAATAATAAAATTAAATTTATTTAAAATTATACTTTTTGGGAAGCTTATAGTAAGGAATACATACAAAAAATAAAATTTTAAATGAATTCATTTGATCCCCCAAAAAGTAAATCAAAAGTGGTTTTTTATCAGCATTTTGATAAGTGTAAAGGAGACTCCATTATAGGTATAGTTTAAAACTAGCGGGGTTCTATCCAAGGGGGTTTGATTTCATATGGTTTGATCAAACCCTCTTCAATTGGAATTATTTAAATAGAACATTTTAAGGCTTAAATCATTATATTTTCTAAAAATGTGATTTTAGCAAAAAATTGTTCCTCCTAGAAATTGTAAACCAGCTTTGTGGGATCACCCCATGACATGAAGTTTGATCTGGATTTTTTTTTGTAATTTTTTGTTGAATATTTTTTTTATTAAATTTTTATTGGCCTTAATTGTTGTTTATAAAAATTAACGTGTATGAACAGCATAATTGGACCTAAACTAAACACTTTTTGAATTTTTTTTTTCATTGTGTAGAGAATTGTCTAAAGTTTAATGCCATATAATTTTTTTTACAAGAAACTTAACCAAAAAAAAGTTATTAAAAAACAAAAAAAACTTGATATTTCAAGTTTAAGGACTAGTTTGCTTAGAAATTAATTAAAAAATAGTAAACATAATCCAATATTAATAAAAATTATATATTTGGAAAGTAGACATCGTGTTCTCTAATGGGTTTTAGTTTGATAGATTTATTCAGAAAAAAAAAAATCCATCAGCCATATTGCCGAAGTTGGACATTCTTCTTCAATCTACCTTAGTTTTTTAGTTGCAGGTCAAAGGCTAAGGCTCAGATTGCCAAGTCTTTCCCAAACCTAAAAACAAGGCAGAATGTGGGTTGGGAATTTTGAATTTTAAAAAAACACGAATTTTTAAAAAATGCGTATGCGTTAAGAAATGCATGTGTTCTTTATTCTCTTGATTATTTAAAAATAAATAAAATTAAGAAATGGGTACCCGTTTTATAACGCATACCCGTTATGTGTTTCAAAATGGGTACCCATTTCTAAAAAGTTTTTTTTTTTAAATAAGCAATTTTTATATGTTATAAAACGTGTATGTGTTATATAACGCGTACGCGTTTTTTAGTGCATACGCATTTTTTAGGCTCAGGTACGCAAAGCATAACACATACACGTTTTTTTTAATAACGCGTACGCGTTTTCTGCGAGAATTTTTTTTTGGTTGAAACTTCCCCTCTTCATGTACCCAACTTTTTTCTTTTACCCTTGTATGTAGTTTGAAATTTGTTATTATTTACAACATTTTTCATTTTCATTTGTCCAATGGTTCTAAAAAGAATTGGTCAAACCCCCTATCTTAAGTGTGGTGATCTATTAATTCTTTAGCCTTTTATGCTTATGATAATCATTAGAAGTAAGATAAACTTGCTAAATTTAATTATCTAGTAATCTCAAAAGTCTTGTTAAGGGGTAGCTTTTTTGGTTTTGTCATAATTGGGAAAGGGAGGTCTTTTATTATTTTACAATAATTTACAAATGGCGAAGGGGGCTTTTCATTTTTTTTTTTTGTAACTTTTTCTAGGTTTGAAAGGCATAATAAATTTGTCTTCATTATCTACCTCATGATAAAAATTTGTAAGGACTCAAAAAAATAAATAATTTTGTAAATTCACTCGTATAAACTGCCACAACAAATTAATGTGTTCCTTAAGGAGGCAATTTTGTACTTACACTAAATTATAAAGTATAATGAGGGGGTTATGTGAGCCTTGATTAGTCATCATAGTAATGGATCCTCATTATTCTCATGAAATGTGTGTTTCCATTATTTTACATCACAACAATGGATCCTCGTGATTCTTGCCTCATGCGTGTGTTCCTTGATGCACATTTTTAAAATTTTCTTGTACATCTTTTGGACCTAATTCTGAGTCTAAATTTTTGCATACTTTTGTGCCTAATTTCAATTAGTCTGCTTATACCTCTTAGCATTAAGGGGGTATTATGAAAATGTTATGCTAACATTTATTTTAATAGAGAAACTCCTTTCAATGGAGCACTGGACGAACCTTCTATTTTCAGGGGTCTTATAGACCTTCTATCTCTATCTCTCAAATGGGGGATTATTTCAATAGATCATGTTTTGTGAGATTCTAGTACTCTAGAATCAAATTACTATCTTTATTTTTTACTTCACAGAGTTTGATTGCCTTTTTGTATTCATGTTTGAGTAGTGTTCTATATGTCCAATCATGCAATGTTTTGTATCGCCTATCTTGATCTCCATTTCTTGGAGGTTCATTGATTCTAGGAAACACCACTTCATCTTCAATAGAGTTTACAAATTTGACATGCTTCAGGAATTCTTCATCATGTTCCTAAGTTCATGGGGCATCCTTTTCAAGAGGTCTTATCCTTCTTCTTTTCTCTCTTTTGGAGGATTGTTTTTCCCACTAGGTTTTTTATCTTTCTCTATTTATGAGAGATCATCATTGTAATCATTGTACATGGGTACCTTACCAGCCTCATAAATGGGACCCATTTCTTTGTACCTATTACACTTTTGTGATCTCCCCAAGTATCACTTAAAGGGGGTGTTAAGAGTGAATAATTTATCTATTCACTATAGCTTAAGTGTACTAAGGTTGATGAGGTTAGATAACATCTTGTCTAACTGAATGTGCAACCTTTTAGGCCTCTAAGGGTTGCCTAGTTGTTTGGTAAACCTCATGTGCATACCTTTTGAGGTTGGGGGACTTTCTATCTCACCTCAAAGGTCACTTTTGTAGTCATTCAACACTTGTCAACAAGGTTGATGACTTGGTCAAATAGGTTGTTGGTTTGCACATTCCAAGTGATCCAAAGGTTGAAACCTATAAAACAATTGCCTACTTATTTATGCCACATCATGAGGTACTTGCCAATCCACATGATAGGTGGATTTCCTCTTCCTTACCTATAAATGCAAATTCATATTGTACATTTTAATCAACTATTTTATCAATCTCTTTGAAAATGTGAATAGGCTTAATGTGTGAGTGTTTTAATAGAAGCACAAGATTTTTTATATTATGATCTTGTTTGAAATCCATACAAAAAATACCTATTATGGTTCTCTAATGAAAAAATACAAAAGAAAATACCTATACATGCCTTAAAAACCTATGAATTATGAAATTTGAATGTGTTTATCTTTCTTTTCAAGAGCTCCTCTTAAAACTAGGACATGGTTACTCATTGGAAAATGGTGTAGGAGCACACAAGTGGACAAGCAATCAACACCAACCAAAAATACAGTTGATTTTGTTTTCACATTTTGATGTGTTTTTGTTTCATGATGTTGTTGTAGCTAATACTCCAACCGACATGGTCTCAAATGTGGAAGCTTAGACCTTGAAGAGTCTTGGACTCAAATTAAAGTTGGGGAAATTAAACTTTATTGTGCCTTTTCAATTTCAAAAGCCAATGTGGGATTTTGCAAAACAACACAACAACAGTGGAAGGAGGATCAATTAAAAGGGGAGGCATTCACTTGGCATATGGAAGTTTATAGGTCATTTGTGCAGAAATTAAAAACTCTAGGCAATTGAGTCAAGGGGAGGCTGATGTAATGATGCAATAATTTGGAAGAGGGGTTGACAATAAAAACCAAATGTATGTGTGAGAGTGTCATGCAGCCTAGAGAGAAGGAACAAAGGAATGGAGGAAGGATCGATGGTATGGTAAATTAAGATTTTGTGAGCAGTGTCATATTGTGGGTCAATCTAAACATAAGTGATAGTGGGAAATCATGAAAATCTATGTAATAAATATACGTATCATAAAAGATAAAAAAAACTAGTAGATGGGTCATGTGGAGTAGAGGATGAAAGGAGAAGTGAAAGGCTGCAACTCTTAGCCAAAAATTTTAGATTTAGTGGTTGCCAATTTAACAAAACAATAATATGTTGAAGATATGAAGAGGGTGATGCCATAGGGGAATGAAGAGTTGCCAATTAAAAAGAAATGGAACCCGATTAATCAAGGTAGTATGATAAAGCCATAAACCAATCGTAGAAAATTGGGAAAGAATAATGCCTTTGAGACAGGAAGATGACTATGGAAAACTGGAATAGAAGTCCACACTTAGAAAAATGTGCATAGAAGAGAAAAGGAGTGGCGCCATGCTTAAGGGAAGACAATAAAGGGAATTTTGACAAAAACTGCAAAAAGGGGACGATGTGTGATGAATTATTGGAGAGGTTGCATAGTATATTGAACCAGTGGAAATGTATGCAGAGTTGAGTTTGCAAAGACCCAATATGAAGGCCTGAGAACATGGGTATGTGAGTTGAGGAAGGTCTTTGAAGACCATATGTATTTTTCTTGATTTAATTAATCAAATTTATTTCATTTGCTGCAACTATGTATTGTGTTGGGGTAGAGCCTTGCCCATACAATGTGATTGATATTTTGTGAGTCAAAAGTCACTTATTTTAATTTGTGAAAGAGGGAGACCCCTCTTGCATCAGAAAACCTATTTTTGATTTGATCTTCATCAAAGCATGGCTTGAAATACTACACAAGCTTTACATAAATAACACTCTATATTAATTACTTGGTAACCATTTCCTTTCCCTTTTAAAATTCAAAATATTGACTCTTTGGATAACTAGTTTGAACCTATGCATTTATCAAGGGCATAGATTCATAATATATATTTCTTAGATCAATCCACATGGAATTGATGTGGTGTTCTTCAAAATGGGTTAAGTTGTGATCACATTAGCATAGGTTAGCAATTGAAACCACACATTAGAAAAGGTAACTCTTGAATCTCATTGATTTTTAGAAGAATTCTTTAAAGTATTTTTATGAAGATTTTTTAAATCATAGATAAGATTGTTTTACTACTCAAAATAAGAATATCATCCTTAAATTATTTTGGTTTTGTTCTATCTTTGAAAAGATGAAATATGATTCAAAATGTATTTATGAGACCAAATTAGAGGATCTCATGATTTTATCTTTTCTAGCTTATAACTAGAATAGTTGGGGGACCTACTTAGGCAATTATTGATTTATAACACATATCCATGGGCTTCTATTATCAATGAAAGGGTTTGCATAATTATGCTAGGTATACTCCCTAATGTGGATCAATTTACCCTACTAACCCAAATAAGAATGTGCGTATCACCACACTATATCATGAGAAACTTCTATGTTCAATATAGTTCAGTTTTAGTTGATGGTGTATACCATTATGTTGGGTCAAGGATTAGGAGATGGATGATTCACCATTATAGCTAGCCTAAAGATCTAAAAATATTGGTAATTAATCACTTGATATATAGGAACAAACACTTAAGGGAAACACGCTTACCATTAGCAAGTCAAACACTTAGATATAACATCAAAGGAATTGGAAATAGAAGTTTTTTTTTTACTTTTACTTAGATAAATATAAATTAGGTCACCATGAAAATATAAGAATGAAATTTCTCAAAGAAAAAAGTAGTGAAAACCCATAAAAGGAAAGAAATAAATTAAGGAACCAATGATATGAAGGTCTAACATAGGAATCAACTAGAATCGTAATAAGGTTAACTTATATCAATGGTCAACACATTACACATTGTTTCATGGTTATAAGATCATAGCATCAACATTTACATTAGTCAAATTAGATAAGGCATTTGTATGGTTGTTTAAAATATCTTTGAACCTATAAAAAGCATTGAATCAATTCAAGGGTGTGACCATGGATAAATTAATGGAGCAATTCGTCTCATGTGCCTAGCACAACAACCTCTATAGTTGTTTATTGGCACCACCATATTCAAAGAGCTAAGGAGAACACATTTCTAACAATATAAATTATAAGGTTATATCTTTAGAAGAAGGTTGAATATGTTAAAAAGTTTCAAATTCATAAAGTTACAAAGATAAAATTTGTATATACACAAATCAACCAAAGTAGAGCATGGCATATTTTGCAATCTTCAAAGGTCATCTTTAACACAAGCCAAATTGTTGAATATAATGACAAACCACAAAAAAATATCTATAATAGAGTACTCTTTGTCAAACCCTAGAGCTAAGTATTATAATCCTCTTTATTAGCTCTATGCTTATTTGTTAACATATTTAAGTAAATATTTATATTGTAATTATTAATTATATATAATTAGTTATTTTTATTCTAGACTGACTAATTTAACTTATAGCTAAATTGAATGAGAAATATTTATTTTCCATACATAAATTGGTGAACTCAAATTATCTTGGACCCTGTAAGATTTTGGCATTCTAGGCTTTTATTTTTGGATTTAATATTTAGATCTATATATTTTTATTTTTATATCACATAATAAAATTGTGAATATCATAATTTCCCCCACATTTTTTAATTATGATTTTTCTTGCTCCTCTCATGATGATGTGTTAGGCAATGATTGCATTTCCATGTTGAATCTTCATTTTATTTATTATCGATGTTTCCTTGTTAGGCATATATTTTTTACAATACAAATACATTTTTTAAGCATAATTAGGATGATCTTTATGATGTTTACAAATACACATGATTTAATGTCTTTCTTTTCCTTTTAGTACATATGATATAAAACTATTTTCTTTATATGTGATTTATTAATCTTTATAATGATATGATATGTTCTTAGGCATTTACTCCTCATTATATCATTGTATTTGTTCTTATGTAATATAATTGGGCATACTTATTAGTGAATGGCTAGGGGACAAAAAGTAATATGAAATTATCCTTTACCATCTAGTGATCTAGTCGTGCCTCCACCTAAGTTGCTAACAAAAGTACATAAAGAAAATGGTTTGGTTGATAAAATTAACATCACTCTACTAGAAATTTAGTTTTTATGTAATATAGAGATAAGGTATATAGAGAGGTTTTGAATAAAGCTTTATAAAATATCAACATACCATCAAATGTCAATCCTACAGAGGCTACCATCAATCCAGAGCCCCTATATCAGATGGTTCTAAGAAGTTATTTGTGCCCCATGGTCTATGTATCCCTATAGTTAATAATCAATGTTTATTATTATTTATTATAACTAAATTTTAGGAATAAAATATCAAAAGGACTTTGGTAGACAATGAATCCAAATTGATTTTGAACACATGTAGCTAAATATTTTTTAATCAAGTCAATGTAGATTCAACAAGTATACATATTAAAGGATTGCAAGAATTGCTTGTTGTCTTACACTTGGACCACTATCCATTAATTCCTTATTTAATGTGATGCTAAGAAGTTAGTGTGAAATATTCTTTTGGGGAATACCTAGATATGTGCTATCAAAACAATCCCCTTTACACTTCATTAGTCTTTAAAGTTTATTCATAGAAGTAAGAGGTATGTGGTACATGTAGATAACAATCCTTGTAAGTTATTTTAATTGGATAAAACAAAAATAACTACTATTTAACCTACTATATTATTTACATATCTATCACCAAAGAAATATTTTGAATTCCTTCATTGAAGCTTTATATTAATCCTATGAATAATTTGGTCCCTCTAGATCCTACACTTTCTATTGAGGAATTTGAAGTGAATGTTAATAATTTTAATAATTAACCTCTATGTACATGGATTCTCATTCATACATATGGTCAACCTATTTCATCCTCACGTGATGATATTAGAAAATAATTCCTAAGTTCTTGTGGTAGTGGAGCTGAGATGGATTTTGATGAATCTTATACTTTATCATTTTCACTATATAACTAATATGGTAAAGGAATTTATATATGTCAAAGGTTTGGTTTGATATACAAAATTAGAAACTAATCAATTAAAATAGTAATAAAAAATAATTTTTGTTATCATTGTAATCTTGTACATCATGATTTGATTGATTATTCTTCACTTTATTTTCTTATAAATACTATATCATTTTTTTAATGATGAATCTTTTGAAAATAATGAGTGTATATGAGGACTCACCTAGATTTTAGCATGATAAAGGTTTCTTATATGCTAGATTTATGCTTGTGTTTATTTTTGGGAAACCTTACCTTCTACTAGTGATTCTTTTGAATTTCTTTAAACTTACCTACCAAGCCCTTTATTGATGATTAAATTACTTTAGGAGTTGAGCACACCATGTATGTGAAAGAGGATAAGATCGACAAAATAAAAACTTTTAAATTGGTATGTTTTCATATTCTTATATGAAAGACATTTTTATTAAATGGAAAGAGATATATTAGGGCTCTCACCTATAGATTTTCATTATATTGAAGGATCGGGACTCTTAGAAAATTATTTTTCAAAAAATAATTCATTTAAAAAATTATGATAAATAACCATATTTGACAAACAATATTATTGAACCTAGTTTCTACATAAAGTCCAAGACCTATCTAGATACAATTATAGTTTTACCTAGAATTCATATTTCAAAATGATTTAAAATTTCACTAGGTACATTTATATTCACCCAACATGGGCTTATCATGATGGTAAAAATAATAGACATAATACCACATCAAACCACTACCTGCAACTGACATCATCACAATAAATTTTAATACTAAGAACATGCTTTAGAATAAGAGGTTTCTATCAGCACAAGATAATGCTCCACTACAACCTCTCATTTCTACTTATTTTAGAAGTTCCTTTTCCCTACCTTGTATGTTTCCAAAATTAAGCATATAATGAGTTTACTTACATTAATATGTTCAATTTAAAACAATCATAGGGAGTTACCTCAAAGTTCACACAAAACAACCATATGAACCATGGTGATGACCTAATAAAAATAACTTAAAAATTGATTACATTACATACCCTAACTTCATTAATCGACTATCCAAATACTTAGTGACATAGTAACATAGCTTTGATTATAATCATAGGTAGAACTAGCCTCTTTAAATAGAGTCACTAAACTAATGGCCTATTAAGTACAATCCATGTTGAATAAATCCATACATCCTAAATATAGGAATGAAATCACTATTAAATTTTTAGTTCAATTATAGGAATTAAATCACTCTAAGGCATATATACAATACAAACATTAATATTCTAGCATCCCCCCTTGACATTAAATTGGAATATTTATAACATATTCAATGTAACATACATAGTACATCAACAATTATGTCAATGCCATGATAGAAATTACCCTTCATAATAAGCTCTTCCAGAAACAACTACTACCAAGACTTGATGAACATACTCTCCACTAATGGTTTGTTGAAGATATTTTCTACTTCATCCTATAGATCTCAACAGGGCTAATGAAAATATTATAAAGCTCCAACAATTCACATACCTTGTGATACTTGATCTTAATTCTCTTACTCTTAACATAAATATGATTATTGGAAATCTAAAGTTAATTCTCACAAAAAATCATATGCATGTATTTTAGAACATGCAAGTGATCTAACATCTCACATAACCACACTTCATTTGATGCTTGACCTAGTCCAATATATTTTACCTTTATTGTTGATTTTGAAACACTACTTTTTCTTCCTCAAGAACTCAAGATCAAAAAATCACCAAATATGAAGAGATCAACAAAAATAAACCTCCTATTATTGGGAACTCCTTTCCAATCTAGATCTTCTACCTTGAAGACCTTGAAAGTAGAAAACACCTCATCCTTCTTCAAAAAGTAAATCCAATTCTTTTAGATGATAAAGTCATCAATGAAGACCAAAATATACTTTAAACCATTATTATTCTACCAACTCAACTTTATTTAATGCTCTCTATATACTAATTTTATCAAAGGGTTCTCAATGATAGGTAAATGGATGTTTATAGGCTTACTATCTTATATATTAAACCTCTACAAAATAGTTTTAATGTATTTCCTCTTCTTCAACCATAACTTTTTGTTAGCCACATATTTTTTGATTTCTACAAAGAACATTTTAATTTATAAACTAGATATTCTTTCCACTTAAGCTCATACTTTTCAAGTTATTTTATATATATTTCCTCTTATAAATTTACACAGAAGAATGCAATTCGGACATCCATTTGTTCTTGTTAACTTATTTTAATTGTCAGATTTAAATAAGTTTTACAAGGGTGATTACAAGGGTGATTTGATAATTTATGTTCACTTGGAAAACTGGAGTATAGCATATATGAAAAGAGAGTGCCATGTAAATCGAGCAAAAAGAACAGTGAGATTAAGTAGCAGGTAGAGCAGCCAAAGGACTTTGTGAGAGGTCTATGAAAATAGGCATTAAAACCTAAATTTGAATGCCATGCGATATGGATAGCAGCAGGTATATGTTTCCATGTGTTACAGGAAACAGTGATTCTTACAAGGGTTTTGTCATTATTTGAAAGAACAGTGTCTAACTTGGATGCCTATTTTGAAACGACTACAGCACCAGATGTTATAAAAATGAAGTAGTCATAGCATTTTTATTTTCTTTCTCAAAATTAAGAAGACATTTTGGCAATCGATCTCACAGTTTAAATATTGTGAACTAAAACTCTCACAATTTTTCTTCTTTTGAAAGTTTTGAGTGTTTCAATCCCGTTACATAAGAGTCTCTAGGGTTTGTTTGAATGTTGGACTATTTCTCCGGGCTTGACATAGAGGTTCACTGGTACACCTGGTCGCCTCATTCCAGGAAAATATGACACATTTCAGATCAGAGAAGAATGGGTGGCACGTTGCAGCATAAGAGGAAGACTTGGCAAATGCTGGGGTTTTCTTTTTGAGGAGTTCATATGTAGGGGAGAGGGGCCTATAGTGGAGCAAGGTCTAATAATGGGGCTAGAAGTAGTCTACAGTGGGCTCCATAGTAGAGCATCTTAATATCCAATTGTAAAACACTTTTTATCCATAAAATACACAAACTGACACCTCATGTGATGCCACATCAGTGCACCAATAAAACATGACTTAATGCACTACTATCTGTCTCACTTTTTTTTTGCCCTTTCTGGATACCTCAACAGAAAGCATGCTGATGTGGCATCATATTTGATGATGTGACCCTAAAATGAAATATAGAAGCACATGAGTTGCCAAATAAACTGCTGTACAAAATTGAGATTGATTTGAAATTTTCACATAAGATTTTGAAAAATACGAAGTTAGGGTGCTCCACTATGGGCCCCTCTCCCCTATTTCACCCACATTATAGGTTTGTGTGTTAATGTCACAAATTTCCAGGTGTATTGGATGTCACCTCTATTAAACTCTTGTCAAACATTTGGTTCTAGGAAAAATTACGGTCAAATTCACCCACAGAAAATTCACTGTCAACAATTCACTGGGGGAAAATTTACTGTGGTGAATTGTTGTCGGTGAATTTTCCGTCCATAAATTGCTGGTGGTAAATTTTCCATCAGTAAATTGCTGGTGATGAATTTTCCGTATGCCCAAACATTTACATGTGCAAATGATTTCGCCCAAACATTTGATAGAAATCACAATTAAGCGGGGATTACTTGGATATGTATATTTTCCTCGCAAGTTTTATATTGTGTTGTGACAACTTATATAAATAAAGGAAAATAGTGAGAAATGTACCCGACATGTGTTGTTTTATGTAAAATATACAATAAAGACAGTGATCCGAGTGTTTGATGTAGTGAATAACAGCCAAAGAAGAAAGCAAGCAGATTTTAGAGTGCATGAAGACTATCACAGACTTGATGATTCATTTGGTGAGTGTTAGTCCTTTTTATCATAGTCACTATGGAAAATTCCATGCAGAGACGGCAATACCTTACATATAGAAGAGTTCTATCCAGGAAAACAAAGCATTTTGGTGTTGGTAGTGATCATTGGTTTCAGATAAGAACAATACTAATTGGTCTTCTGCAGCATATTGATCAATATGGAGTTTTTTAATCTGCATGAGGTTCATGATAATTTGAAGGGACAAAATCAATAGATCATAGGTTATGATCTTGTGGAAATTCATGGACTGTCAAGACAATAAAGACAATGGCAAGATGTGCCAGAGTACATAGTTGCAGGTCTGTGAGAGGCTTACAGTAGCAGTTCTCATGAGGGAAGATGCACAAGGTTTTGGAGGTAATTTTGAGCAGATGTGAATTCTGATGATTAACTTGTTTATGAGCAGCACTCCCCGAGGTAGCAGTCACAATTGAATGCTAAGGAGATTCATGAAGGGCGATGGTTGATGTTAAAGGGGCAGATTAAGGACTGTATATAAGCAGATAATAAAAACATAGCCATCATGGTAGGGTACCATGGATTGTCAACCTATAGATGTTTGCCATGTTAAATGACAGTTATTATAATCTATGATTTGGGATGGTCATGAACAGTGGCAAGGTCAAATCCTGAATAATATCCTACGCCCTTCCAAGGCAGTTAGTTGTTTTCATGGTTATTCACATGTCCTATGAATCTGGAAGGGTTAGTCTTGGCAGTTCGGAGGAGTTAAAGATAGTAGCAAGCATATAGGGATCAGTTGATCAGTTGGAACAGCAGTAGCAAGCATATAGGAGTCTTTTGACAGTTTATAAAGCAGGTTGAAGAGGTCAAAAGGTCAAAGTCCCTTAACTTAAAGAAGAAAAAGCAGTTTTTGAGCGCTAAAATGAGGAAGCAGTCAAGTGAAGTAAAGTGGCCATTTAATGATCTTTAAGACTGTTTTATTTTTCTCTCCAACGTAGGATGTATTAAAGGAAAATTAACTTCAAAATTCTTTTCATTCTCATGCTACATTGTAACTCATTTTGGAGTTCTTTCAGCTGGAGACAGCAGTGTAACGTTTTTTACAGACTTGTGCTTAACTGTATTTTTACCTTTCAATCAATAAAATCAAGCTATTTTGCCTTCTCAATATTGGATATTATGTGATAACATGAAATTATTGATATTTCCTTGTGATGATAATGTTTATTCTTGGTTCTAGTCTCGTTTCTCATTGCCTTTCTTCAAAGTGCATGTTTGTGCAGGTCATAGTTTTTGTTCCACTAGTTCTATGCAGCATTCAGCTATGAAGTCAAACATTTGAGCCTCTAGGAAGGTCATTTGTTGTTCCTCTTGAGTTTTTCCATAAAGTTAAAAGCCTCTCTATGAAATACTTATGCAAAACATGTCAAAACTGAGTTGTGTATTCTGTAGGGGGTTTTATTGATCACATTGTGTGTCAAAACAGTGGTACAAATCTTTAATATTTGGTGTATTGTCGTAGGAATTAGTTTTCAGTTTATGTTTCCTACTTACTCTTTCCTCTGCAAAACATTAGAGTAGTTAATAAGGTGAGTACCATAAGAGCCAAATTAGAGGTTCTTTTCTGCCTTACGTAACCCACAACCTAGAAAAGTTCTAATGTTTCACCAATAGGCTGGGTTTATTCAACAAGGGTGCACTATTAGGAGTCAACAATTCTAATTCAAAATCAAATGTAGTATCAATCAAGAAAATATAAATCTAATGGAATCCAATTTTGCTATATAGAGAAAATCTCACTAAAATCTATTCCCTCAATATAGAAATATACTTTTACCACCAATTTTGTATTGTACCTCTGAAATGTATCATCTACCCTAAACATCTTTTGTACACTCATTTACAACCAATAGGACTTCTTCCTTTAAGTAGATAAACCAAATTCTAAATCTCACATAAGTTTTTGGGGTTAACATCTCTTCCTTCATGGCCTTCTTGCAAGACTTGTTTTCTTTAGAAGAGAGAGATTCCTTCATGGATTTAGTTTATCATTAGTATAAGATAAAGAAGATAAAGAAAAAACTAGAATAAAATTTAGGTGGACTCTACATGTTTGATTTTTTATGCCATCTTGTTGACCTCCTCACCAATGATGGAGCATGTGCATCTTCAATATTATAAATTCATCCTTCTTTAGAACATGGATTTGATCTTTTCTTCCAAGTTTTCCTCATCTCTATCCTCAATATATTATTCCTATCCACTATTAAGCATCTTCTTGCTCTTGTTTGTTCTCAAGATACATCTTATTACTTTGTGATTTCTTTGACTATTCTTTCTTGGAGAAAACTCAAAGCTCTTTAAGAATATTCCTTGAATACATAATTTTATTGTTAAAGATTCCAAAGATTACTTCTTTTACATTTTCAACACCTAAGAAAATACATTTCATAGCTTTAAAATTCAACTTAGATCATTTTTCCTTGGGCACATGAATAAATGTGTCACAATAAAATAACCTAAGCTTTGAAATAATAGGATTTTTACATGTCCACATTTAGACGGTTTTTCCACCCTTAAGAGTAGAATTATGAGACACATTTATAGAAATCCAAAACTTTTGTTCTATTAACATACTTTAAATTCTCTATTCATTTGTTATATTCATCCTTTCAACTACAACATTTTTTTCTAATGTATAAGGTGCAGTTTTTTTGTTTTAGAATTGTAGCATGTTTATAGAATTAATTTAGTTCCTTAGAGTATTACTCTTTTCCAATATTTAGCCTCTATAATTATGAATTATATGTACATTTTTCCACAAGTATTTCAAATTCTCTAAATTTTCTTAAAAAATCAAATTTAAGCTCAAGAAAATAAATCTATATTTGTTTAGAGTAATCATATATAAAAGAGATATAGTACTAAGTTTTACTAATGCAATGGATATTCATAGGACAAAACACATCTCTATGAACCAATTATAAAATATCAATTTCCTTAGTACTACTAAAAAAAAACTTAAATGTATCTTATTTACCAAACACCCTATTGACTCTCAAAGATGTAATTTCATATTTATAGAGGTAACAATAATTCTCAAGGCCATGAAAATATTCCATATTGAGGATAGGGCTAGAAATAATCAACAAAAGGAGGACAACTAAGGGTGAATATTTGATACTTGGGAAATCTCTCCTTATTTAGGATTTGTTAGGCTAAGGGGGTGATCCTTGAAGTTATTGAAAGGAAAATTAAAGAGCTAAAATAAAAATATAAAGATAACAACAAACATGCTCAATATACTATAAATCACTAAGATTTATGACTAGACTCATGTATTAGTATTGGCTACAAATATATCTTTTTAAATTCCCAACAAGTAGATATAACACACTCTTACACATGAAACATAAGATAACATTGGTTTTGAATCCCTACTAATGAATTCCTTCGATATGCACCTACACATGTGCAAGGATGGACTTCATGGGCGTGATCCTCTAAACATTTATTAGTTTGAATGTGTTATGGAACTTTTTTCAAAAGTGAAAATAAATATTATTTATCTTTTTTGATTAGAAAAGAGATAAAAGAAAAGTCATATAAAAGCATTAAGATTAAAAAATGATTTTTTTTTTTTTCATTTCTATCTAATAACTTAAGAAAAAGGTAATAGACTAAGTGGTCTAAACAAAATGGAATAGCCCCAATAAGTAAAATAGGAAATGTATCATTGAATACTAATTGTGATGTGAAAGAGTGATGGTTTAGAGACCTTCCCTTAAAATATTATATAAATAATTTATTTGATACTTAAAAGGGGAATGGAGAAAGCTCAAGGAAGAAGGTCGTTTGGTGGGTTATGGACATCAAAGAAGGGGCATACAAAGTGTTCCCAACATAGGGTATAGGGTAAACATGTGATTGTTCTAGCCAAGACTTTGTGTTAAGTAGTTTATCTATTTAACATGTTCAATATATTGTGTTCCAAATAAAACTATTCTTCTTGAAGTTTGATATAGCTAAGAGGACAAAAACCATTGAATCTTCCATAGTGAGAATAGCCATTCCAAAGAGTTGTCTCGTGTGTGTATATATATATATATATATGTATGTATGTATACATGCACACACACACATATATAGAAATATCATTTACAGCTACTTAAAGGATGCAGCTCCCTTCTCCCACGTCTGCCCCAAGATAATCTCTCAATTTGTCTATGCTATTGTCTATGCTATGCTCTCTTCTGTGATATTGGATAGAACCAACAATACCCTTTGGCCCTCCACTTTTGTACAGATGAAATAACATACCCGTAAATGACAGTTAAAACAAAAAGACTTACTAAAATTATACAAGATATATTTTTCACAGAGCAAAAAGAATTCCATTAGCTAGCAAAGGAAAAAGATCAAACAAAACGAAAATATACAAAATTGCTCACAGTTATCAGATGTCAAACTTGATGAAACAGTTCCCACGCTCACAGCTTATCAATTTTCAATCGGATTTAAAACAGTATAAACTAAGTTCTGACTCGTTTAAGTTGACTTATAAAAAATCACATTAGCACATCTAAAATTATATTAATTTCTTCAATAAAATCATTTATTAATATTAATTCAAATGAATCATCTAAACAAATCAAAGTTTAAAATTTAAACTAAACATGATTTTTTCATACACAAACCAAAATACCAACATACCAACATGTATACTTACTTGCAAACGTTCAATCACCATGGAATTGACTCTCTGAGTTTTACGAGCAAACTTTTCATCTTTCCTCCACACATATCATCCCCTGTATCACGTGTCATATTCATAATACCATCAAAGAGAGCCTAACTCCAACTGCGGTTTATGACCCAACTTGTAATGCAGTGCTATGGTTTCATATTAAGTATGAATTTAACCTTACTTACCGCTTATTAAATAAGGTTTTTGAAAACCTTAGCATGGGATTTTGAATATTTACCTTCGTAGAAGTTTCCTTTTTCTTCTGCTTACAACATAAGACCACCCCATCCACAATTAGACGTATACACTCCTCCATTTTGTCATGCATCTCTTTCTCCAAATTCGGAATAAGCTGAAGCTGTAGTATTAGTTTGGCCAAAGCATTCGTGGATTTCAGAAGTTGTGAACACTTACACTTCTTCTCTTTTATAATGTCCAATCTTTCAACAACAGCAGCCACCAGTAAAAATCCCACTTCAACCCAATGAGCATTTCCAAGCGCATTTAATACTGATATGGCTGTACCATGTTTATCACCAGAGTAGTCCGAGATCTGTACAATGAATAATAAAAAAAATTATAAAGAAAATAAAAAAAATTCGTGGCAACACCTTCAGGAAAAACGATTTCAGGACTTAAGTTACAGTTAAGAATAATTGTGATCCATGGAAGTGCTCCCGTTATGGGTTTTGAAAACAAAGGAGAGAAACATAGACATGGATGCAAAGTAGTACCTCGGTAGAAATTAGCTTTAACGTTTTTTGACGCTTATTCCGAGAATTTGACAACGTGGGATGCAGAGGGCAGCCCAGTTCGCACAGAAGCCAAATTGTCATCAGTGCTTGTTTGTTTCCCTTGCAACCAAAACCTCATCAATGAATGCTTGAATCGAACTTCTGAAAAGCAATATAATGAACATGGATACCAGAAAAGGCACGGTAAAAACAGAAGGCTTTTATCTTGTTGGTGTAGTGATCAAGAAGATCGTCAATATTGTTAACTAATGTTTGGAGATAGTCTGGCGTGCTGAGAATGTGGTCGATGATCTGAGCCTGCGTAACAGATGATAGTGGGGAAGACATTCTTACGAATGTAAATGAGGTAATGGAAAATAGACGATCTGAGAGAATGAATTGTTGAGGGCAAATGAGCGGCCTCCAATGTCAGAGAAAGAAAGTGTAAAGAATAGAAGGTAGGGAATGTATTATGTAAAGCATGGCTGTAAATGAAAGCCCTTATCATTTTCCGAGCTGCTTGCAAGAAAGTACTGAACGCGTTTGGTCGGTGGAAAGAAATGAATGGAATGATGAGCAATTCGTCACATGTCACAGATAAGCAAACGGACGGTTTCCTCCAAAAGCGGATTTGCCTTCTATCCCACGCAGAGGCCCACTGTTCCAAAATTTCTCTTGTTTCCCAGGCATGGGCCCACTAGGTACTTGACAGTCATGAATACTCCAAATCATGGGGAGGAAAATTGATGTACAGTTGTTGAAGTGGATCTTTAATTATCCAGTTGTCTAAGTAGGGGTAATGTTGGCTATAAGTCAAATTTAATTTGTTCTTTCTCAAAAATAACAATGGTTGATTGTGGATGCATTTGTATATTTGTGAATCTTGTTTAATGTTTAGGATTTTAATAATGCCACTGTTTGTAATGTTGGCTATAAGTCAAATCTAATTTGTTCTTTCTCAAAAATAACAATGGTTGATTGTGGATGCATTTGTATATTTGTGAATCTTGTTTAATGTTTAGGATTTTAATAATGCCACGGTTTGTAATGTTGGCTATAAGTCAAATCTAATTTGTTCTTTATCAAAAATAACAATGGTTGATTGTGGATGCATTTGTATATTTGTGAATCTTGTTTAATGTTTAGGATTTTAATAATGCTACTGTTTGTATATATTACAAATAGAGTACATTTTGATTTCAAAGGGATGCAACAATACATGTATTTGCATATTCATATATGTGAGATATACAAATTGTTATGTTAGGTGATATTTATCTTACAAGTCTATGTCATTTTTATGTATTCATGTTTCTTCGAAAGTGTCTTTATATTTTGAAGAGGTCGTAAAAGTGAATTGTTCAATGTTTGGTAGGTCTTTAAATCAATACTCCTTGTTTTGAGCATAACCTTTTATGGGTTGTTACATCTCAATTTCACAATTTTTCATATTATGTCATTTAAATATGCATTTTAATTTTGATGTTAAAAATTTGAATGATGATCAAACAATTATATTTAAGTTAGATTTATTCCTAAGAAAGTGTATTAAACCCAATTTGACCCAACATTAGTTAAAGTTTTAGAGCTCCTAAACTCATGGCTTAAGACCAAATCTTTAAGCATTGTAAGGCCACATGTCATGCTAGTACAGCTCGACGAATGCCATACATATCACAAAGAAGCTCAACTGCGAGATTAGTTGGTTTCATTAATCGCAACTCCCACCCAAGAAGTCTCAATGCATAGCAGAAAATGTTGGTGCCATGTGGCAATCACACACTCCACCAACAAAAAGGCTAGCAATATCTCCTTTCTTCAATTGATCAACTCTCCAAGAAGCCATATGTTGCATTTACACTGGCTGAGAAAGATGCTACCCCCTTCCAAGCACTGCTATTGCAAGATTGGCTAGGTTTATTAGTGTGTCCTTCAAGTGGTAAAAAAAAAAATGTTGTTAGCCATGTACCTTTCCCAACCACTCGTATACACCCAATATATAGTCAAGTTGGTTTAACTTAACCTAGTTTATGCCCTTGCTATCTTAGGACACAAACATGTGGCGACATCTAAGGCTATTTCTAGTGTGCTTTCATACTACAATTTGCTTTGGTTTTGAATCCCTATGAATTTATTCCTTTGATATCTACATACACATGTGCAAGGATAGACTTAGTGGCATGATCCTTTAAACATTTATTAGTTTAAATGTGTTATGGAACTTTTTTCCCAAAGTGAAAAATAATGTTATTTACCAATTTTGATTAGAAAAGAGATAAAAGTAAAATTCATATCAAACCCTTAAAAAATAATAAAGGGATAAAAAATAAATTATCATTTCTATCTAATAACTTAAAAAAAAAGGTAATAGACTAAGTGATAAACAAAATGGAATAGCCCCAACAAGTAAAATAGGAAATTTATTATTCAATACTAATTGTGATGTGAATGAGTGTGATGGTTTAGAGACCATCCCTTAAAATATTATATGAATAATTTATTTGATACTTAAAAGGAGAATGGAGAAAGCTTAAGGAAGAAGGGCATTTGGTGGGTTATGGGCACACAAAGTGTTCTCAATTTAGGGTATAGGGTAAACATGTGATTGTTCTAGTCAAGACTTTGTGTTAAGTATTTTATCTATCGAACATGTTCAATATGTTGTGTTCTAAACAAAACTATTCTTCTTGGATTTTGTCATAGCTAAGAGGACCAAAATCATTGAATCTTCCTTAGTTAAAGTAGCCATTCCAAAGAGTTGTATCATATGTGCGTGTGTATATTTGCATCCTCATGACAAATAAATATTTTATATTTTAATAAATGATATTCAATTATCATTTTAAATAAGTAAATATTTATTATATTGATCATGTTATCAAAGTTAGAGTAAATAAATCTTTTATATTTAAAAAAAAAAATTGATTAAAATACAAATTAAACTAATAAAATAAATTCTAAAAATCGAAACCATAAAGTTTAATATCAAAGCCTAAATCTAGAAAAAAAAATTAATAAATTTAATCATTGTATTTATTAAATTTAAGTTTTAAATATTTATGAACGTAATAAATAGATTAAAAATTTGGTGATTAAATTATTAATTAGGAATAGGTATATTTGTTATTTAGTGAGTAATGGCTATACTTAGATTTAGAGTTGTGCTTATTGTTTAGATATGGTTTACTTATTATATTAAATAATAGTTTAGAAGTTTGTTTTTAAGAATTGAACTATATAACTTATTTAGACTTTAGATATGTTGTTATTATTTTGTTTAGTCCATATATTAAAAGATTTTTTTTATGGTAAAAGTTTATTACTTTGTTATTTTATTGTAAAATATAATATTTGATTTTAAATTAATATTAAAACACAACATATTAAACATGCTCAATACTTGAGTAGTATTTTTTATATTTTTTAATATTAACTTAAGATAAAATATATTGCATTGTTATTGTTAACTTAAGATAAAATTGACGCATGCTTCGATATTGGCATGATGTGATGGTTTATAGGTGCCACTGTTGTTCTTGCCACCAAGGTTCAAACCCCATTGGGGTGGTATTGTTGAATGGTTGTATTCCAGTTCATAGTTTTGGTCAAAAGCGTTTACCCCTTGAATAAAAAAAAAAACTCAAGATAAAATTGACACTTGATATATTGCATTGTTATTATTATGACAAAGCTCTATAAATCTAATAATAAATATTTTTTAATTAAGTATTTGAATAATAGTATTAATTCATAATATAATATAAGTTTTAAGCTCTTTATATATTGATTTTTTTAAATGGCATCATGGGCTATATTATTTTTAACTTTAATTATAAGTTGTTACATATAATATAATCTTTTGATATTAGTAGTAAAAGTGGACTACATTTCGTAAAGGTCCTAAACTCTTATACAAAAAGACATAAAAAGTTAAAGGCATGATGGCAAAAAAAAATATTGGCCCCATGATGGGTGAAGATTAAGAGGAAGAAATAATAGAAAAAAATTGCAATGATAGTATATCATCAAAAAGAAAAAATAATAAAACATTTATTTGGTAGAAAACTCATTTTACCCATTGTGAGCTTCCCATTGTTCCATAAGGAAACCCAAATGGTCCTCCACAACACATTATCTAGGTCAATGACCACTACCTCCCTTTACATCTATTCAAGTCGAGTCCTTTTGCTTAGACCATCCATTGCAATAGCTTAATCTTTCCTCTTGGGGAAACTATCATGCAACATGACAATGCTAGCTACAAAAATAGATTAATGATATTCATTATCCACAAGGGAGACATAGGGAAAATTAGAATTTTTATTTTCAAGGGTAGCAAGCTAAGATAAGCTCAAGCATCTTTATGTGGCTCATGAATAGAAGCATCAATACTTTGACATGGATCTAAGGTATACACACAATTACTTACATAAGGATTCACTAAAACATTCTTGATCTTCATACTCATCTAGGAAACTAGGCCTAAAAGTATAAGAAGATGCATATAAAGGAATAAATATAAGTCAATTCTCATTGCATAAATCAATGTTTTCAAATTTATAACATGCTAAAATAGAATAGTTCTCATACAAACTAAATCTTGCAAGGGGACACAACATATATAAAGAGGAGAAAGATAAACTTTTTGTTGTTGCACATTCTTGATATATGTCTTAAATCGCCACAATAGACTTGATTGTTGCAACAAATAATTTGATATTCAAGATAGTAGATTCACTACCTCTTTAAAAGGGAAACCTTGGTGTATAAGAAACCATGAATGCAAAAATTTATGATCCAATTTCAATTTATTGTAATTGGCATACAACAAATTCACCATCAGCAATTCACTGATGGAAAATTCACCCCCAACAATTCACCATCGGAAAATTCACCACTATGGTAATTCACCGTGCGAAAAATTAATTGCATAAATTTTTAACGGTTAATTTTCTGTAGCAGTGAATTGCTGGTGACGGTGAATTTTCCCGCGGTGAATTGTTGGCAGTGAATTTTCCTTCAGTGAATTGCTGACGATAAATTTTCCTATAGCCATTATAATTATGCTTACAACCTGTATTTCTCTTTTTTATTATAAATTTTCAATCACAAAACTCAATTTCAATTTTTTCAAAATATCTCAAAATAAAGCTTGTAACCTAAATTTCGTTTCTACAATATAGATATCCAATGGCTATAATGTCCTCGCATTCCATTAATTCCGTAAAAAAGGTTTAAATTTTTTTAAAAAGCTCGAAAATATTTTAAGATATGTATAAAACTTATAATAAAACAAATTCAACGCCCTCGTTGTTACGCAGCCGAGGGTATATGAGCTACATATAGAATTCTACTCTTCGAACAATGTATTTGCTTATCAAATAGTAGTTCCAATTCCAACCTTCAAATGCTCTCTGAAACTCATCTCAGCTATTTTTGTGTAATTATTTTATTATCGGTTGCATTGTAGCTGTTAGAAACAGCTGGTTTAATACTATTATATAAGGCATCACACTTGTTGAACCTCGGGTACTTTGTTTTGTCCTAAAGGCAGTGCGTGTAAGATATTCACATTACATTAATTACACTTTCTTTCTTTGGGAAGAGCTTTAACATTCAGTACCTAGTTGTAATTTCAACTTTACTCAAAATAACATTCAGTAGCTGTGATTTCAGAGGCTATGCCTCAATGTTTATCAGACATTTAGCTTATGAATATCAACGAAATTTCTACTATGCGAAGTAGTCGTTGTTTCTATTCTACTGTGGGATAAAGACGCCAAGAAAGTAATCATTTACAAAAATTTGAGAAATAAATAGTGTAAGGTGGAGGAGGTCCAAGACCGAAAAACCTATATTAAAAGAAACTGCTCTTGATGTTTCTATGCAGGGAAAAAATGTATTAGCCTAGTAACGGGTACATTATTTTGGGAAGTGAAGAGACGTCAAGGCTCTAGTTGTAGGACGGTGAAGCCATGAAAGTACTGGTACGTGATGCAAGTTGTAACCTCTCGGAGAAAAGCCATGAAAGTACTAGTACAAACAAGGCATTGACGTAAAACTCAACTTTGTAAATAGAGGAGAGTGGGTGCAGTCCCAACCACCTAGAAAAACGAGAGACACGCGTCGATAACGTAGTGGATTAATCTGGACATTTCTATAGAAAGGTTTACATCCCATGTGTTGTATTGGTTTTCAGGCCCCGCCTCCTGTCATCATTAATTTGTGGAGGACTATATTTTGGGAGGCGAAGCCAAATCACCCTGTGATATTATTGCTGTACAAAAACGGGTACAATATTTTGTGAAGTGAAGAGACATCAAGTGCATATTCAGGGGAAAAGGGCAGAAACGAAGATGCAAGTTGTAAGCCATGAAAGTACTCGCTTTTCCCAACGAAAGCAAAACACACACGTCATTGAAGTAAACCTATACTCTGCTATAAATACATCGCATGTTTGTATATTAATCCGCACATTTCTATATAAAGGTATACATCGCATGTTTGTTTGGGGAAGCGATATTATTGGTGTACATCTCCGATCAACTGCCAGGATGCAGTACTGGACACGGTTGCTCTCTTTAATCCAAAACTAGGCCTACATATTATTTTTTTTATTACTGCGATTATCCACATAAATATAGAGTGACTTAATGCTGAAATTTGCATGTTCATGTCGCTTTCCATTTGGTTGTGAGTTTATAATATATGTGTATATTTAGTTGACTATTTTATGCTGTTATTTATTTATTCACACATTTTTATATATTTGATTTTATTTAAAAATTTATATATATCTAAATTTCATTGTGTTTATTATCATTGTTTATTATGTTCAAACATTCTTTCATATTCATAAAAGTGACCTCAAAATTTATTAAAAATGAAATCAATTTCTTAGAGACATTAGATTTTTAAAGTTCATATTGATGAAAGAGCTTTTTTTTTGGATTTAATTGTGTGGATTTATTTGCATCAACGTTTTGGATAACTCTGATATCCATCATCATTTCTCTCTTTCAACTGTTTTTTTTCATCCTAATCATGGATCACAGAAAGTGATCCAAAACATTGATACATATAAATCCACAGAGTTAAATCCAAAAAATAGCTCTCTCATTCAATTTCTTGTCAAATTATGGTCGTTTCTTACTACAATGAGCTAACTTAGAAGATGATTCATGTGATTTATTACTATCTAGTGATATTTAAGGGCATGCAATATGCATTCATCTACAATTAGATCACATTTGAACTTTATCTAATTATCATTTGCATATGATTGTAAAAATATAAATTTGGATTACTAAAAGGAATTTAAAGTGTATAATTATTCCAGAGCATTTGAACAACTAAAGATTACTGTCCTCAACCATTTCCACAACCATCAAACTGGTATTTTTGGGGGGTTGACCTTGGAGAACTTGATCCTATTGATTTGGCAACCCCTCAAGGTATTTTTAATATCACCAATCCTTAATGTCTACTAAGAAGTAGAGAATCTAACAAACTAGAGAGAAAAGGTGTGCAATTGATAAGATTAGGTTCATAAGTTATAGGATAGATGCATGCTTATAGAAGTGATCTAGATCCATGGATTTGATGATTAAAACAAATATCTAGATAATTTTTTTGTACCAAAGTATCATATTTTAGTGCCACACCATATTCACTTGTATTCATTCTATACCTAAGTGCCCTTTATCCTTCACATTTACCTTCCTCTCTTAACATTTAACTATTCAATATTTAAAAATCTTTTGTCTTAGTTCTCATTTGATTAATCTAGGTTGATTCAATTTTAATGAGTGTATTTTGTTTGATTAGCCTAGATCAATCATTAGAAAATATTTATTTTTTCTTTAAATTTTTGGTGAACTTAATGTGAAACCGCTCATGCTTTCACCCCCCGAGATTTGACCTTAGGTTTATAGTTGAACTAATTCTAGGATATTTTAGATTTGACCTTTCTATACAATCATTTATTTTTAATTCTAGGGTTTGATTTACATATTCTTATTGCACTTTTATTAGAATTTGGATATTGCATTTTGACGCATCTCTTAACCCATTGACCCACCCTAGCATAATATATCACATGGATCTTTTAAAGATCTTGTCCCTTGACTAATTTTAACACATATATTTTACTTTTAACCATGTTTTTATCTTTAATAACATATGATAGGTACATCCTTATTACACTTGTGACTTTCTATACTTTGTATAGGAATATTATTTCCATAAAGGCGTTATTTTATACCATGCATTATTATTCTCCTTTATTGAATTGGCTAGTGCCTATCCTCTTCTACTAGGAAAATTCTTACCCACACATTTTGGGATATTTTATGATAATGTTGAGCATACTTCAGCTATATATATTATGTGAGACCTTCACTATAATTACTATTAATGGTATCATATCTTCTTCATGTACTCTCTTACATGTCATCCTAGTCCTACATACATAGATCCATTTTTTGAATAAATTACCTTCTGTCATACATGATGATGATTCTAGAGAGTTGATCATTTTTTTATATTTCACTTTTGAATATATATGGATTCTTATGACCCAACATTTCACATAATATTAGATACATAGATCACTCTAAAGTGAAACTAAGGAAGTATTAACACCAATAGAATGAAAACCTCCATATACTAATTGGAAGAGATGACAAGTCCACTAAAACTATTAGTCATGATGTAATGCATGAAGGAGAAGAAATAACATCTGAAATATGTAGAAGAAATTACCTACAACTAAAAGAGGATGTGTAAAATAAGACACACACGTGTATGAGATGACAATCACTAGGGCTTGTTGTTGTCATCAAGGGATGCTCACTTGAAAAATATGTGAAGGAAAAATTAAGGCACTATACAAATCCCCTTGGTAATTTATAATATAGTGAGAGTACACAATATGACACCAAAGGATATGTGAAATCCCCAAAATGAAAACACAAGAGTGCCACTTTATTTCAATGGGTCTAAAAATATAAAAGTGAATCCAAAAGATTCCTACAATATTCAAATAGGAAAAAAATGCTAACCCAAATAAATTCATCCCATGCAAATAAAAAAATTGCAAGTGTTAAAACATCCAAGTAATCAACCAAAATGTGAAACTATAAAAAAAATGTACCTAGGAAAAAATATGGAAAAAGTGCATGGATATCCTAGAAGAGATTCGAAAGACCTTTCCAACGTCACAAGAATCATAAAAAATAGAGGAACTGGTCAAAATTTATGAGCTTAGAATCCAAATATAAACATCTAACTTGGACACTTGAGACATAATGAACTAGAAGAAAATATAAGAAAAGCATCAACACCACTTGAAATTACTCAAAAATAGCTTTCAAACAATATCTCAGTTTCCAGAATCTGATATCATGTGCTCAAGTTATGCTAAAAATTTAAAAAATAGCTACTTTAAGGAAAATGGGAGCTACGAGGGGGCAGATGTGGGTTATTTGTACAATTGATGTTAGCAGATGAAATATGATGTTGAGATAAAATATTCCTAGTAATTGCCAAAAAATAGCCATTTCCCCTAAAAATGGTGATGGTGAAGGAATATTCTCGCGGATGGTCGAAAAATCTATCACCAAAAAAATGATCAAAAACACAAAAAAAATCATCAAAAAATGCTAGAAAAAATGAGATCATCAATTATAAAGTTTCATTCATGTAGGAAAAAATAAAAGATCTCTAGAAAAGGTGACATAAATTAAAAACACTTATTGAAAAAATATAGTAAAAATGGAACGAAATTGCAAGAATATTTAACAATGGTTGTTGATGATGAGAAATTGGTTGGTCTTCAGAGAAAATTTTGAAAATAAAAATTGAAAGCCACGAAAAAATAGCACTGAAGAAAAATAACACCAACAAGAGTAAAAAAATGTCTACCACTAGGTAGGAATAAGTTTTTTGTTGAGTGAGAAAAAAAATTGTGATGGAAAATATCCAAAAGAACCCCCAAAAATTCCACCAAATTTACTAAAGGTGGCAAGTCGACAGAACAATTCGAAAATCACAAAAACTCAACTCAAGATTGCTACGAAAACATCAATTAAAGTCCAAATCGCTTAGAGAAAATATAAACCACTATTGAAAAAATGAAACCACCATATAGATAGATAAAAACTATTAAACAAACAAAAATTCGTTGTCAAGTCACTATTCGGATTAAAAAAATGTACGTGGATAGAAAAATAGGTCAAAATCAATGCCCAAAATCACATGGATTAGAGGAAATCGATATGCATGCTCATTAAATCACGTAAAAAATAGGCAATTAGGAAACACGAAATAGCGACATCTAGAAAATGAACAAGGGCACCAAGAGATAACTGTGAATCAGGAGTTGAGTGGAGGCCCGAGCAGAGAGAAAAAGCACCAAGAAGCAAACAAAATGACTAAAAAATAATAATCGACCAAACTCTAATAACAAAGGTGTCAAAAAAGCTAGGCATGATGAGAGAAAAAATAATTGAATAAATGCTAGATCTACTAAGGACATACCCTCCAATCACCAAGAAAAAAAAAATCCAGTTTATCAAAGCCAAACAAGGAAAAATATGTCAAAAAATTAAAAAATACCTAAAAAAAATTACTTCTAGAAATTGCAAATGTAGGGGAGGATAATGTTTTTCACCAAGAATTTGTATAGTGTCGTACAATGTAGAGATTTTAGCACCTTGAAATCTATGACCTATGTAAAAATTTGTCAAAAGATTATGACCTCTAATTTCAATGAAACAATAGATGATCTTGAGATTTTTGGGCCTTCTTGATGCAACAATGAGGTCTATTTGGCTCCATGAAGCATCAAAATTTTCCCTATTATAAGTCTCTTAGAAATAGATGGAAAATTATAGATATAGATTTGTGATACCATATTGAATTTGATCCCTCAACTCCACATCTCTCATAGATCACCTGTAATCAAACACCTATCATTCAAACATGGAAAATCCAAGCTATGGAGGACAAATGCAAATTGACCTAGAAAGATGAATCATATCGAATGTGCAAACCTCACAATCTATGAATAATAGTACAAAGAGTCTTTATAAAGGAAAATAAAAATCTAAAAGAGTGACCCTAGAGAAACCCTAGGTGAGAATAAGATAAGAACATGACATATGTCATCATCCTATGAATTAAGACACAAGAATTAACATGAACTAAGTAAGCTTAAGTCCTAGAGTGAAAAGGGACCTATTAGATAGAAACCCTGGACTCTAACAATTCCTCAATTTATTTATTTATTATTTAACATTTTCTCATTATTAGTTGGCATTTATATTATTAAATAGTTTTTTCCATGTGAGATTTCAATTTCACACTTTTTCCACATGTCAGCGCCTTAAAAATGAGTTATTTCTTATCAAAATATTCCCAATTAGTGGTATAATATGGAAGGCTTATTTTCAAGGATTTTATGACAAATGTAAGAGTTAAAAATAAGGGTGATTACTTTTGACATGATAGCCAACATCTATGATAAATGAAGATAGATTACTTACAAGGTGGGATTTACATACCTTTCTTGGAGGTTCCACATGTGTGGAGGGCATGATAATTTGTGCCTTCAATTTTATGAGCTATTTCTGGTTCTATATGCCCATTTTTTGCACCTAGTTTTGGCCCATGGTATTAGCACTTGGTTTATAATACTATTTATGATATATTACATTATATTTTCCTATAAATCAAGGCTTTGGGATAGTATTTTGTATGTTGAATTTGTAAGTGCTAAATCTCTACTATCTAATGTTGTTAGATTTATCCTATTATGTATGTTGGTGAATAATCCTCTGAAGGCTTCTTCTATAATTATATTTTAACCAATGATTTTTTTTCAAATTATTATATTGAGTTGCTTTAGAGTGTTGGTTTTTCTCTTAAAAGACTTTTCCCCATATAAATTAGTGTGTTTTGGTATATTGCATATATTAGTTTTATATGT
Organism: Sequoia sempervirens; assembly: GCA_007258455.2. Classification (NCBI taxonomy): domain Eukaryota; kingdom Viridiplantae; phylum Streptophyta; class Pinopsida; order Cupressales; family Cupressaceae; genus Sequoia; species Sequoia sempervirens. Next base: position 29,124 of record VDFB02292424.1, on the reverse strand, counting down.
ATTTCTACATTATTTTTGTAGTAAGTTAAAATTAAAATTTAAAAGATACGCTTATTCTCCTTTTAAGGTTTAGTGTAGGAAGTTATTTTCACAACCTTAGCTTCCTTACAAGAAGCAATAAAGCTTGACTAGTTTTGGTTATATTTGTGGATTGTTGTATTTTTTATTTAATTTAATTTTATGTGGGATCCTAGATGATTGATCCTACCTACGTGTAGTTAATATTTTAGGACTAAGGTTTTGGTTTAAGAATATAAAGATACAAAAATAAAAAATTCAATAATTTATAACCCTAGCATAATAAATATAATTTACAAGTTAGCAAGTACGAGTGGATAGTTTTTAAAGCATAGTCAATAGTTTTGTAGTGTCAAAAAATGTTGTCAAGGACATTTTTACACTTGTTTGGGCCCTCCTTGTGTAATTGGGCTTAATATTACCTTGATTTAGTGTTGTAATGTGGTTGAAACATTCACATTAAGTCTTGGGCCCTTGTGAACTAATGGATTTAAATGGTACCTTGCGAAAGTGTTGTGAAGTGTTGTAACTCACTTTCACACTTTTCTATGGTTTTATTAATTAATTGAACATAAAAAACCTCTTTTTAATTAAAATAAACCATAACCTTACCTTATTTAAAGTGTTGTAAAATGTTGTAACACACTTTCACACTTTTCTAGGCTTGCCATTAATAACTGAGCTTTCTTATGCTTTAATTGACCCTATTTTACATCCACAAGCCCCATTTAATTTATCTTTTTGAGGATAATCCTGACACCGATATTATCCAATCATAATTCAAGTGTTCCAAGTTTGAATGGCTCAGATAGTGATCTAGGACTCATTCCCCACCTTGGGTGAATGGGTCCCACCTAGATCTTTCAGTCCTGAACCTGTTTTCACACATTTCTAAGCAATTTTGGTTTTTGGTCTCATACATTATGTCTAATGCTATTCAGTCACCATCTTGGGTGAATTAGTTCTATGTAGCCCAAAATCAAAATTAATTCAAATTTTTGGCGGGATTTTGTTCTCCTAGATCTAATGTCAACCTGTATTGTTGTAATTTCAGGAATTCTTGCATAATTGATTATAATACAAGGTTCTTTCACTCATTTTCACCCCAAGCATTCAAGTGAACTTAAAGGAGATATGATGGGCCAAAAAAGTGGCGATATGATGGGCATGTGGCTAACGACTTTTTTTTACCCAAAATTGATGAAACGAAAAGGGTTTTTAAAGGAGATTCTCAAATTTCCACCAATTAATTTTTTGTTTTACTTTTAATTTAATAAATAATTATTATTCATTTTCTATTTGAATTATGACTAAAGCCTTGATTGATAGGGTAATTGAAAAATCTCTATAGCTTTGAAACGGTATCAATTTTTTTGAATCTGAAACATGCATCACGAGTTTTTATGTTTTTTAAAAGTTGTAATTTAAAAAATTCATAATTAATTATTTACTTGGAAAACACTTAAAAATATATATGCATCACATCGGGACATGATTCCTCTACTTATATCTAAAATATTATAACAAAATATTATCATTTTATTGTGGTTAAGGTAGTTAGACATACACCTACTTCTTATTTTTTCCCAAAAATTTAAGTACTATTGTATTGAAATTTCAAATTTTCACCAAATAGATTTTTAAAAAAAAAATAAACCTAGTGGTTTAGAAACTACATTCAATTTGCTACAGATCCTATTCTTACATATTTTTGAAATAATATAGATAACTTAATCAAATTTTTACCCAAGTTTCCTAACTCTGGTTTTTTTTATTTTTTCGCCACTTAAGGGTTTGTTTTTTCCATGATGATCTTGTACATGTACCTTGCTCATCCTTATAGAAATTTTGAGTTCACAAGAATTCACAAGAGCATTCAAGAGCATTCAAGGGAAGATTATCAAGCATTTTAAAGCAACATTCAAGCATCAATCATCATGTCAAGGACTTCATGCATCATGTTTATTATTGTGCTAACAATTGTGACGTAGGGTTTATGATTCAAGCAAGTGTTTGATTCAAGATCAACATCATTCAATCAAGAAGCAAAGATCTGCATCCATTGCATCCATCTCAAGCATATTTGCATCACTTTATTTCTAAGGTTCGGTGAGTTGCAAAATTTTCATTTGTTTAGTCATCATTCTCTATTTCTATTTGATTTCATTTCAAGGATTGATTTCCAAAATAGGGTTTCACCAAAGAAAACCCCTATCCACTAACCCGACAATTTTTTTCCCTCTCCTTTGTGTGTGATTTGCAAGTCCAAGTTGCAGATTTCATAAGGAGCAAGATTGGAGAAAGTTGCAAGTCACTCAAATTTGCTAAAGTTGTCATTAATTAAGCCTTGGAGACATTGGAGAATATCTACAGGTTGCAAATCAAAGATTTAGATTTGGAAACCAATTAGGAAGGACATAGTAGATAGAGAAAAGCAAGATCAACCTTTGAAGCTTCAGAAAATCCCAACTGAACTTATTTGCCACTTTTGGTGAATGAGTCCTAGTTCCAGTCAATTTTCAAGATTTTGTAGATTTGGATACCCTTTTGGCAAATTTTTGTTCCTACACAGTTTTCCAGATTCTGGATTAATTTTCCCAACTTCACAAACGAGTCCCAATCAACATTAAATTTAGATTTTCCAATGTTTCATACCTCCATCCATCCATTTCCATATTTCTAGGTGCACACATTCCATTTTGTAGTTTTATATTTCATTTCATTCACTTTTCTAGGTCATTTAGTGTTTCTTTTCATTCAATTATGGTTTTACATTTCATCTCACATTTCATTGTCTTTTCCAAGTCAAAAATATGTGGTGAAATCCTTATTAGATCATATTTAGCCCCTATAACAACCCTCTTGCAAGATCTCTTTCTCTTTTGCATTGAGATCTCAAGGGTTTGTTCTTGAGTGAAAGTTAGAGAAAATTTCCCTTTTAGGTTCTAAACCCTAAGAGGAAAACCATCCAATTTTCCACCTTTCAATTTTAATAGGGATATCAATGAATCATAAGACTTGGCAAGAGTATATGATTTCTTCAAGTTCAAAAAACATACATTGTGATGTAATTACTATCCAAATTTTGAAACAATAACTTTGGCATTGTTGAAGAAAACACTATGATAGTTTGTTATGACAATATGCATCAATATGATAGAGGACATGAAATATATAACTATTGCATAAGCCTCTACATATTCACTTTTTAATCTATTGTGGTAGTAATATTTTATGACTAAGACATCATGATAATCTTAACAGTGGCATAAACCTCTACATATTCACTTTTCAATCTATCATGGTTGTAAGAGTTTATGAATAATACATGATTATAATCCTAACATTGGAATCAACTTCTATATCAAGTAAATTAAAGTCCATTAAGAGGGTTCCTATAGAGGTTGTGAAGGACCCATGGAAAACATTTCACAATGAGAAGATCTTGCAAACTATTGTTGTGTTATAATAGTCTCATGGAAATACAAAATTGTGGTTATGTTGTAGGTATGTTGGCCTATTACAAGGGACCTATTAATATTTGCATGCATAATTATCTCAACATACATAACATAAACCATGGATATCATGCATATTTTTGTAACCATTTAAAAGGGGTAGACCTAAAGAAGAGAGTTGAATCATTCAAATATATGGAAATACATGTGGGGATAATACATAGTCATAGTGGCAAGAGATTTGATAAGGGATGTTCAATGAGAAGGAAACATACTAGGGGATGTCACCAATGTTGCATAAAGGACTTGTGGTAGAACACCAATCGAATAACAAATATGAATATTGTAAACATTCAAGAGCCTTATTGTGTGCCCTTAGGAAGACCAGATTTAGTTCAAACTCATCAAAATATGTACTATATCCATGTTAGTAGAAACACTCAGGAATTAAAGAGCACTTGAGGAAAATAAGGGTTAGTTTGTCTAGTTAAGACACATGTAATAGAATTTTTCAACACCTTACAAGAATCTAGGAGAGTGGAGGTTGATGATTTGATTCTTTCTAGGAGAATCTAAAGGATACGAAGATGAAAAAGTCAAGGATTAATAGTCATTAATCAAGGATATTTGTAAACACCTAATATATTTTATAGATGAAAATCATGATGAAAGTAGTTCACTTAAGTTATTAATCCATAATGCACGTAATGAAATAACATATTGTTATTTTTTATTAACATTTTATCTTCTACTTATTAATTGGACACGGATCTATAATTATAGATTTAAGAATACCTAGGTACTTATTATTTCTTTTAAATGCCTCTCCCACAATTCCTAACACATCCATTTGATGTAACTTTTTTCTTCTCCATCCATTTCTCAATTAATTAGAAAACAAAGCATGGAAGGAATGTGTAGGTAGTGAATATACAAATAGTGTTGTAGTGGAGGTTACACATGTAGAAAGAATCAAAGGGACTATTTCTTATTCTTTTAGATTACTAAGTAAAGTGAGTTATTTGAAATGGGGTCAATTATAGATTAAAGTGAAAGTTATATAGAAGCACATTTTCAATTTTCCATGAGCAATGTAGTTGGCAAGGATATTATAGTGATTTGGTGCTAAAATGGAGTCTGTCTCTACACAAAGATGATGAGAAACATTGAACTAAAGTATTGGTGTATGCATGGCATTGATGCCATGGGTGCTTTGTAGGGGCTAGATAATCGCTTCCAAGATAGAGATCTTAGGAAATAAACTATCTAACCATAACAACTCCAACTAAAGCTAGCAATATACAACCAATTAAACTTCAAGATGAAGTATAGAGTTATTAATTATAGAACAAGTGATTAGCAAGTGCAAGGCTTTGAAGACTTTCCTAAGTTTATGGTAGAACATCCCAATATCTTCTTCGATGAAATTTAGGGTGGTAAAGTGTCATGACACCCTTATGTTAATACTTACAATACTTTATAATACTTATAATAGTTAATTTTAAATGTAAAAATTTATTAAATAGAAATACTAATTAGTTTTGAAATAATAAATTATTTAATTAAATAAAAAAATTAGGAGAAATAAATAATAAACATATTAAAAAAATAGTAGAAATAAATAATAAACATATATTAAAATATTATTATTTTTTAGATATAAAATAAACTAAAATAAAAGATAAAGATTCTCTTAATTTTTAAATAGATAAAAATTAAATTATCTTATGTTAGTTTATCCTCATCTAATAAAATATTGGAAAAAATAAATGAGATAATTATACATAGTGTTGAAATTATCCTATATTGAATCTAATACTATCATTTTTCCTTTAAAGTTTATATTCTATCTCAAATTTTATCTTAAAAAATGTTTTGAATTATTCTAAACATATTTTAGAAATTAAATATTGAAGAAAGAGAATGAAACAACATTTAATTAATATTTTTTATTTTTTATTTATTTAAAATTTTAAATTTTTAAAAAATGCTTTAGCTCAATTTTCTTACCACTAAATATAGTAGAGAATATAAAGTATACATTAGAAAACCATATGCCTTAAGGACTTCTTTCGTGTGATATGGTAGATCAAATAATTGTCCAACATTATACATCACATAGGAAACTTTGAGCATATGCCTAAATGAAATCTTGTCACTTGAATATTATCAAAAGTCCTTAAATTTCTTAAAGTTGTAGTTTCTATCTAAAATATCTCCAAATAGGTTGAGCCAATAAGTGCTTCACCCACTCAAAAATTACTAAAAATGCCCATGAATTGTTTGACTTAATTGCACAATAGAAAATTTACACCTGTCCATTCTCTGCCAATGTCGCAATCCATATCCCACCTGATCTTTTTTTGTCAAAGTGGTCCACGGTCGTTACCTTTATCTTTCCTTCTATCCATAATTCATTTCTTTTCTCTTTCCATCCCTTTTGAAGCACTTTGAAAATCTAGAGGCTCAAGTGAATAAACAAGGTTTTTGAGGAAGCAGTGGCAATTAAGACCATTGATTTCAATGTGGACCTGTTGTTGCTCACCAAAAATGTTATGATATTACCAATATATTTGTTGAATATTCATAACCAATTTAATATGTCTCATTCAAAATCGCTAATGTAAGCCATCATTAAATCAATATGTTGGAAACAAAATGAACCATTTTTTTCATTATTTTTTTATACTACAATGTATAGGTTATTAAAAAATATCTCTTATCGATCATTTTTCTTCAGTCTACAAATTTTTTTAGTCATTTTGATTATTTAAGAGTTGATCTATTTTATTCTTTAATTTATTTTTGATTAGCGATCAACAGGTTTTGATAGGACCAAAAACCCAATAGAAGAAGGTGTTGCAGGGGCCTAAAACCCTTTACAAGGAAGATAAGTTGTAAGAAAAGTAATCGTCAAGCCAAACACAACCCATTGGAAGCAACCAAACACAAGTATTCAAATCAACTCAAGCTGCAACAAACATGTTTTGATGGGACCTTCAACCCATTGCAATCGGGTTTTTATAGGGGCGTAGAACCCAAACAAAAAAATATGGTTTTTTTAGGGACCAAAAACCCAATAGTTTGCAACTACTAGACCACAAAAAACCATCCACTTAATGTAAGAAACATTGAGCCATAAAAATCTAAACTCCCCACTTCGAGAGGAAAGTAAGAGAGAACCACAAATCACTGAAAAGCAACAACTTCCTTGCAACTCCAACCAGCTTAAACAACCAACCCAAACTCCACCTCAATAGGAGAGGGCTCCCCTCTATAGGAGAGGGCTCCCCTCTATAGGAAAGGATGAAGAGAAAGCCATCACCACCAAAGCCACCAATCTCCTACATAAACAAACTCCACCTCCACAGGAACATGCAAGAGAAAAGTAAACTCTCCACTGAACCTACAACATGCAACTCCACCTCAATAGGAGAAGGCTTCACCTCAAAAAGAGCATGCTTCACCTCTAAAGAAGAAATCAACTGTAGCAGCTAGCAGAAAGAAATCGCTCTAGTAGCACAATAATTTTTTATTACATATATACGTGCATAATTTTTTTAATTTTCAATTAAAAATTTATCTATATTAATATGTTAAATAAAATAACCTTTTCTTAACTAAATAAATTATTTATTTTTATTTCTAATTATATGCCTCTTCATAGCCTACTTTTTTTTATTGGAAGATAGAAGTTCTTAACTAATACACTACCTTTTTTCTCATCCGGTGCAGTAATCAACCATGAAGACACTAGGACACGTTAGTTTTTTCAAATATAAGCTTTACTACCTTATTGTGTTTTGAATGACATCAAATCTCATTAATCTATGATTCATTACTCATTATTAAGTTATTGAGGTTTTCAAGGTGCATGAGGATTGTTCTACTACGAAAAAAACCCAAGAAGTTTGTTTCCAAAATTTGATACTCTTGTTGATGGTTTGAAAAATTTACCTTTATTAGTTAATTTTTTGGGAGGGTTCCCCTTGAAACTATGCCCAAGGAACAAATGACCAAGGCTTGGCTCTATATAGGGTTTTCCTTGATGTTTTTCAAAACCTCAAAAATAAGTTTTTCTATTTTTATTTGTTGAAGCCAACCAAGTGGACGCCAACCATGTGGCCCTTATCTTTTCCATGTGTCCAAACTTCCTTTCACACCCTAAACTTGAGACTTGATAATTTTTTAAGAGATAACTCTTCATGTCTGTACTTGGGTGGAGTTTCTTAGATTGCTTTTTCCATGCTAAAATTTCTTTCCTAGAATAGTAAGCTTTCTAGATAATATCATTTTTGTAGAGCTAGATAAGTTTTATTTGGCTCATTTCTAAAAATGTATTTGTGATGAAATTGATATTTCTAAAAACCTAAATGAGACTATTGGCTTTTATATTGAACAAATAAGACACATAATGTCTTCCTTATATAATCCTATGTAATTTCTACTTCAATTATTTATCTTCTAGTCATAAAATTAGAAATTGTTCCTTAATTAATTACTCATGATATTTAGCCTACTTATCATTATTTTAATGATGTCCCTCCTAGTAAAGAAAGTGTTGATGTGTTTTTTATGCACTTCTCAACATAGGTAATGCATAGATGCACTACCTCTCTTGAAAGATAATCTTCCACAATCAGATTGCAGAACACTATCCTAAGGTCTTTAATGTCAGGTCTTAATAGTGCTTGGAATATCTCAGTTGTTTGATGTGATTTGCTGGAATCACAAGGCAGACTTACAGATGAGTTATAAAGCATGGGAAGTTGGGTTTGCAAATGCAGTTTCAAAGTACTAGAAGTGAATGAACAGTGGCTGTCCACTCAAAACAGCAAGCTGTAACTCATCAAGTTCATCTGATTTAGCTTCATGGTGATGGTTTGGGTCCTACTCGAACTAAGGATTAAAAGAAATAGCAAAAGGAGAAGGGTTAAGAAAGTTATTCTAATCCTAAGCTATGAATGAACATTAACAATGGTGGCTGCTAAAGTAGATAGACTTCCTGAATTGAGTTTTGCTTGACCAAGAGAAACCTATAGCTACACAAAACCAGTGCAATCTTCTAAGGACTGCAGATTTTCACATCACATACACACATCATGTACATGCAATCGAACTAAATTGCAGCAATAAAGGAAAGAGGTTCAGACTAGCTTTGCAAAGTGATTCATCATCAATGAACCACAAAACGCATGAGCTGGAAATTCATCAAATACCATAACAACAACACCATCATGACAGCCATTCAAGAAACTAATACTAAAACTAATATGGAAGTGGAACCATGCATGCAAGATGAGAAAAATCAAAGAGAACATCCATAAAATCATGCAATTCTATCTTCTATTGCTGCAAAATGCTTTTTACAACAGCTCTCCAACAACCCTTCCAAATGAGGGGCAATCCCCTATTTATAGTTTTCCAAAGCCTAAATGAATGGCTAGGATCAATTTGCATTGAGTGGCTCAGATTCATTACAAGTTAGGGATTCACCTACCCCCAATATCCAACAATTTAAAATACATCTTTTGTCTTTTCCCAATTTTGTCCTGTAGTGCCTAGGTGCTGTAGCTGATTTTTCTTGTAGCTGATTTCCCTTTTTACTGTAGCAAAGATTGTCTGAAAATTATCTTTTGTTTGATGTGCTTGCAGTGTTCTTCCTTTGATCAAACGAGCTTGTCGACGATTGGCATCAATGGATTGGTGGCCCCTGATTCGAGCAAAAATCTCCTTAGAAATCATCATCATCTGGAGAAAGGTAGGACAACTCCCTCAATGGGCCTCTCTAATAGACCTACAGAAGGCTTCTTGACTCTTGCAAACACGAAGTGTCGTAAGTGCATCTATACATGAGTTAAAGAAAATGTCAGTCAAACCTACAAATTCTCTATTAGATCTATCCATGCATCATCAAAATATTTTGATATTCATATTTAGAGCTCATTTGGGCCATAAACATTAATGCATGCTTCAAGGGTGCGAGTGCCAGAGGGCGGAAAGATGGCGAAAGAAAGCCAGAAGGTAGACAGCGAACGAAAGCCAAAACAGCCAGGCTCTCGGATGTTCAAAACAGTCGGGAAGGAGGTGGGTTCCCGGATGTTCAAAATAGCCAGGAAGGAGGCAGGCTCCCGGATGTTCAAAATAGCCAGGAAGGAGGCAGACTCCTGGATGTTTAAAACAGCCAGGAAGAAAGGAGGCTCCTGAATGTTCAAAATAGCCAGGAAGGAGGCAAGCTCCCGGATGTTCAAAACAGCCAGGAAGAAGGGAGGCTCCTAGATGTTCAAAACAACCGGGAAGGAGGTAGGCTCCCAGATGTTGAAAACAACCAAGAAGAAGGGAGGCTCCCAGATATTCAAAACAGCCAAGGAGGGATGGACTTCTGGGAATGGCCACAGAGGACCCGGGTTCCGGAGGCTAAAAGGGAGGTGGTCGTTGGATGTTCAAAATGACCAAGGAGAGACAGACTTCCAGAAATGGCCATGGAGGACCCAGGCTCTGGAGGCCAGAAGGGAGGTGGCTGCCGGATGTTCAAAACGACCAAGGAGGGATGGACTTCCAGAAATGGCCATGGAGGACCCGGGCTCCAGAGGCTAGAAGGGAGGTGGCCATCGGGTGTTCAAAACAACCATGGAGAGGCGGAGCCCCAGAAACGGCCACAGAGGGGCTAGGCTCTGGAGGTGGGAAGAGAGGTGGCTGCCAGATGTTCAAAATGGCCATGGAGAGGCGGAGCCCCAGAAATGGCCATGGAGGGCCCGGGCTCTAAAGGACAAAAGGGAGGTGGCTGCTGGATGTTCAAAATGGCCATGGAGAGGCGGAGCCCCGGAAACAGCCACCGAGGGGCCAAGCTCCGAAGGCCGGAAGGGAGGTGGCCACCGAATGTTCCAAAACAACAAAAGGGAGACAAAGCTCTGAAACCACCGAAACTTAACCAAACTTTGACGAAACCTTGGTAGTTCATTTAAGCACATAAAACACATCCCAAATCCAAAAAAGGGTGACCCCAAAGTCAAAAATGTAGAAACGGGAGCGACGGGGGTCCACGGATGTTTCCAAACAGCCAAGGAGGAAGGGAATTCCGGAGGGAAAGTTCTGAAACCATTGAAACTTAACGAAACATTGACAAGACCTTGGAAATTCATTTACGCACTTCAAACACATCCCAGATCCACCAAAAAGTTTTCCCCCAAAGTCAAAATTGTGGAAACGGGAGCAACAGGGGTCCATGGATGTTTCAAAACAGTAGGAACAAGACAAAAGGCAGAAAGGGGACGTGCGACTTTATTTCTCCGCAGATTTGAATACCCTAACCAGGTGAATTTGGTAAGGGGAATTTGGTTGTTTGAAGGAACATGACCAATTTGGGCTTGGAAAATAGGGCATGCAAAACAAGACAAGAGCAAAGTAGCCTGTCGGGAGAAAAAAAAAAGGGGGGGTCCCTGCCTATGGCGGGGCGTGTGTGCAAAACATGCACAACAGAAAGTAAATAGTTGTGAGTCATAAAAATAATCAAAATTCTAGAAATGGTTGTGTGCCTCTCAAAACCCCGTATAGAAATGGTGGTTAGTCACTTAAAAATCAAGGTTCAAAATTGTTTCAAAACCTCTAAACACAAGAAAAAATATTGTTCCCTCACATGATAAGTTATCAAATGAGGAAAATAGAGGTAATTTCACTAGAATATTCCTTCTAATGATTGTGTTCTCTTATGCAATATAATGTATTGTTATCCTTCAATTTATTTCTCCTCAATAATCCAACACTCCTTTTATAGTCGATTTAAGCTATGGATGAAGGTGAGTACATTCTAGATAAAATAAGGCATAATACACCAATAGTTCAACTCCATATTTTGTATGCCTCTTTGCAGAATAAATTATTTTAAAATAATTATGCCACACTTGATAATTTAGATGGTGAGGATGTGGCACTTGACTCTTGCCATTGGATTTTGTCTCGTAAAATGTTTGATATTTGATATAATTCATAAAAAATATTTTGTGCTAGAGACCAAACCATTTTTTTTCTTAGACATTATTTGTTTGCAATAATTAAGAATTTCTAATTTTATTTCTATTATTTTTCATGGAATATGACCAATTGTCCATTTTTCGTATCAATCATGGTATAGGTCATCTTCACATTATCACCTTTATTTTTCCTAAATGGTAGTCACATATGTCAGACTCAATGAAACATATGCACCTAAAACATGCAACACCAAAATAGGTCGGCACTAAACACCTCTACAGTGGAAATAAGAGAAGATAGACCATGCCAAGGGTTAACTAAGACCCAAATCGAGACTAGCATGCTTCACCATGCTTCCAAAAATAATAAAAAACCTTTGCAATTAGCACTAGCATGCCAAGTTGGCCAAACCTACACTAACACTTGTTGCGCAAGTGGTTGTCGTTGCACCAAAAGATTGACATGTTAATGCCTGACACAACTGCTAGATTTATAAGAGATCCAAGATCCATAGGAGGTGGTTAAATCATGTTAGGAAGCCCAAGCACTTTGCTGGCCCACACTGAGGATACCAAGGGTAACACCTTGCAACAATCCCCCCAACACAAGTGAGGCGTTTGGACCTATGACCTCAGCTTTGATACCATTTGTTGCATAGGCGGTTGTCGTTGCACCAAAAGATCAACCTGTTAATGCTCGATATAGCCACTAGATTTATACAAGATACAAGATCCATATGATGTTGTTAAACCGTGTCACAAATCTTGAGCACTACATTGGCCCATTCCAAGGAGACCAAGGATGAGACCTTGCAACAACACTAACAAGTGACCACATACACACCTCTCTAGGTCCATAAGTATCTCACATACCACATAAAAAATCTCAACATCTAGGAATATTACACATCACTAGAATACCTAGCACCATTGATGCGACCATGTAAAACTCAATAACACTTTCATTATGTGCAACCAAACAGACTAGCACAAACATACAACTCAGTAACCAACCTTATGGAACACCTAAACACCTGAAAATTCAAGAGAAGGTAGATACAGACAATATAAGCATGTTCCCAAATCTGTAAGTAAGAGACTTCAATGTAGAGAAATACAGATAAATCTCATTTCTCCTAGGGTGAACTAATAAAAGTGGTTTACAATTGGAGTGAGGAAGGAAAAGTTGAAAAAAATGACTCCATGCAAAAAAAATTTAGTTTGGGGTTCGAGCAAACTAATAGGTTTGAATGAACCAAAAGAGGATTCGCTAGAACCTAGGTTTGAGCAAACCCATTCAATGCAAGTTCCCGCCATCCCACCAAAAAACAAAATGAAAACCCCTTTTTGAAAGGGGGCTCAAATGAACCAAGGTTTGAATGAACCTTGGTTCACTCAAACCCCCCTAGTTCAAGCGAACCCCCCTTTTCCAACCTTTCTACTCTCTGGCACCATAAAAATTAGATTTTTTGCCCTTTGAAACTCAGGTTGAGGATGAAAATGGAGGAGAATTCACAAACCCAATTGGAATCAAATAGTCCTTAGAATGAGCTATCCAACAACTATAATTTTAATATGTTTTGGTTTTATTATGTATTTATTTATTTAGTTTTATTAAACATAGATTTTTCACCGAAAATCAAGCTCTTTGTTCTACACATGTGGAAAAATAGCATATTATAAAAAAAAATTGAAAAATAAGAGTGCACCAGTTATTGAAATCCTTGATCCAACAAAAAAAAATTGAATTTTTATACATACAAAAAAAGTTACGCATTATACGGTCTGCCTATGTCTGAATTGTAATTGGTTTGACTTCAAAACTTGATTAAGGAAAAATTATTCTATAAAACACTATCTAACCAAGTGGAAGTACTATATATCGAAGTTACAAATCTAAATTCGAAAGAATTAAAATTTTATCCTTCATGGAAAAAAAGTTATGCATTATATGGTGAGCATCACTGCTTAAAAATGTTGTTTTTTGAAAAGAACTAGTTTTCAAAGGAGATGGAAAAAAAGTGCAATCTGATTCCAAATTTTTTGAAAAATACATATTTAGAATCTAAAGACAAAATTTCATGAAACTCTAGTTTGCATCATCTTCAAACTCCTCACAGTTTAGCCACTATAGGTGCCTGAAATTCAAGATTCAATTAGAAACATTATTTCAGTGTCCAGTTTGGCCAAAAATTGTAAACCACAGTCAACCTTCTTTATATACAAACACATTGTTAAACATATCTTCCAGTACTGCATGATCAAGAACTTGAAACTCTAGATATCACACCTTTGAACACCTCTAATAATCACAACCAAACTGCACATGCATATATTCAACCATAAAGAAATGTGGAGCACAACACTAGAGACACCTCTATCACATTATACACTATTTTATTCAAATTTTCTCCAAAAACCATGGAAACCAAGTGAACCAACTACATCAGCAACACCACAAACACCTCTTAAACACAATTACAAATCTACAACTCTTCTCATCATGAGTACACTAGAGGTTGACAACAAGACAACATAGTGCAATACTTTTCAACAAAACCAACACTACCAACAATCTCCAATGCTAACAATCTCTCCAACTGTACCACAAATATTCCAACAACTCCAAACTTAGAACAATATGTTGACATCAATGACAACACCATCAAATTCCAAGCTTGCAACAATCTCCCCCTTTCTCAGTGATGGAAACACCAACTCTGAAAAACCATCAACAACAAAAGCAACCAATAACAACTTTCCAATAAGTAGTACTCCCTGTGATTGACATATATTAATCTTCACACTCTCTCTTTAACCTTTGCTCCATAGAATTCTTCTCCCCCTTTCCGAGGAGTTCTTAATTCTCTCATTCTCTCACGAATACTCTCTCCTCTAGTGTATTTTAGACCATATCTTTTACTCCACAATACTCTCTTGCACTATTTTTTTGGCTAAAAGCACAAAGTTGTGTCACACTTTATAAAGGAAATGGCCAACATTGATCGAACTTTTAAACTTGAATCCCTAAAAAGTGGCATATATATTTTAATTTTAAAATGATGTAAACTAGTAAAATATGTATTTTTTAGTATATTTTATGTTTGTATTTAAAAAATAAAATTAAACAAATATTTTAAACTAGTTTTTAATATTTTAACCCTAGAATTTAGTTGCTGATAAAATGCTGAAAAATGAAGTTGCATGAAATGTCAAACTTTTTATAGTAATTTTTTTTTTCTTTCAAAAATTTTGTGTGTATTTATAACTTGAAACTTTAGTGCAAGGATATTTTTTTTCTTCCAATTTTGACAAATATATATTTTTAAATAAATATTAAAATGTGTGTGAATCAAACAATAGTTGTTTCTATGGGACGTCAACTTTCATATTAAATATTTATCTAAAATGAAAAAAAAATTATACAATCTTGAAATAGATTCTTTTATCTAGTGCATCATATTTTTTCCAATTTTTTTAATAAGTTTTAGTATTTTTCCTTGGCATGGTAATCGACCTAATATTTTGTGATGATAACCTACTTATAGTAAAAACAAAATATAAAATATAAATAATAATTAAACTGTTAAAATAAATATATTTTTGAAAACTGCACTTATGGATTTACAAAAGGGTATTTTTGTATTAAAAAAATGTTATTTACATTAGTAGGATTTATTGAAACTTCAAGTTTTTCAAATAATTTTTCTTTTTGGTATGTTGTACTCAAAGTGGTGCTCCATATATTTTTAGCCAACAATTTTAGTTGAAAAAGTTGTGGAAGTATTTAACTTAGCTAGAATGAATCTTACTATTAGATCATATGTTTGACCAAAATTGATTTTTAATTAGAAATTTACTTAAATTTAGTTGTGTTGATAAGTTGGCTAAAAGTGTGACACAACTTTACACTTTTACCCTTTTTCAACCAACTGTCTTCCCCTTTGACATCAATGGAAAAGTGCCATGAAATCAACCAACTCTCTTTCCTACTACTTTACATTTTTCAATACCTATGCTTCACCTCTTCTTACTGCACTCTCCATTTGTATGTTTGCTTCCACAAAGGGACAACACATGCATAAAATTATTTTTCTTTTCTACTCTCCCCTATAAGAAGACTTGCACACTTTTCATTAGAAAAACTAGCAATAAAATGCTCTCTCTTCAGTCCTCTCAATTTTCTACACTCTCGCCTTAGGGACACAAGATCTACTCCAACTAACTATACCAAGCAATAATACCACTACCTACTACCCCCTAAGAAGTATCCTTCAACATCAGTCCAAGACCAAGAATATATCTTGAATGCCCACCTCGATAGATGCATACACTTATGCATTTAATTTAAATGAGGGTCAATAAACCCTAAGTTCTATTGGAGATAATCAAAATTATTTTTAGAAAGATCCTTTATAAAAATGTCTACAACTTGATCCTTAGTAGGCACATACTCCAATTTTACCTCATTCTCTGCAACTTTATCTCTACTTTATATTGGATTGACATATGATTTGTTCTTGAATGCATTATAGGGTTCTTTGAGATATTAATGGTACTTTTATTTTCACATAAGATAGAAATAGGTTCATCATATGATATGTTGATATCCTTCAATATTTACTTCATCCACCACACCTATATGCAACATAATGTTGTTGCAATATACTCTTCCTCAATAGTAGATAGTGACATTGAATCCTACTTCTTACTCAACCATGAATCTAATTTGCTTCCAAGAAAGAAATCACCACCACTTTTACTTCAGTTTTCATCTATACATCCTTCCCAATCTGCATCTATATATGCACTCAAGGAGAAATCATTATCCTTCAATGGATACCTCAAATTATAGTTCAAAGTGCCCTTCAAGTATCTTAATATCATATTCACTGCTTCCACATGTGATTCTCTTAGATCTTCTTGAAATCTTACCACAAGAAAAACTAAATGCATGATATTTGGTCTAGAAGTAGTTAGTATAACAGTCCACAAATCATTGATCTAGACTTACTCTAATATGTATTAGGAGATTTGTCATTCTTTCTTAACCTACAACTAGTAACCATAGGAGTACATATTGGTTTGGAATCCTCCATTCCAAGATTCTTCAATGTTTCCTTAAGATACATTAATTGTGAAATAAATATACCTTTCTCTGATTGACTGATTTCTAGCCCAAGGAAGAAACTCGTCTTCCCACACATAGACATCTCAAAATTTGTTTGCATCTCTTCTACAAACTTCTTACATATACCTTCATTTCCTCCAAAGATTATTTCACCAACATACACTACCACAATAAGCATTTTTTCTACATCAACCTTGAAGTAAAGATTTCCATTTGCAGTGCCTATTATAAATCCTTGCTAGAGCAAGTCCTTGTCTAATCTTGCATACCAAGGTCTAGGAGCTTGTTTGAGTCCATATAATGCTTTCTTAAATCTACAAACCATATTAGCATCATCTAAAAACTAAAAAACCTTTTGGTTTTTTAATGTATACCTCTTCTTCCAACTCACCATTCAAGAATGTAAAATTCACATCCATCTAATATACTTTAAAATCTTTATGAGCTACAAAAGTACAAAACATTATAATAGCTTCGATTCTCGTCACCAAAGAAAAAGTATCTTGAAAATATATACCTTCCACTTATTAGCAGCCCTTACTCACAAGTCTAGTCTTATTTCTAATAACTTTTCCATCATCATTCAACTTGTTCTTGAAAAACCATTTTTTTCCTATCACATTCTAATTTTTTGGTCTTAGGACCAACTCCCAAGTCTGATTTTTCTCAATCTATTCCAAATCTTCTTTTATAGCTTTGATCCAATTCTCATCTTTACATGCTTGGTCACTGTTTTAGGTTCTACTTCTAAAAGTAAACAAAATTTTACCTTTTCTTCTTGTCAACACACCTTTGCTCTTATCTCCAATGATCTTCAAAATGATTCTTTTGCATATACTTAGGAGTTTTAGGGATCTTTTCTAGAGCTTCTTCCTCTTCAACTATCATCTCTTTCTCTTTCTCTTCATTTTTTTCTTCTTCATTGCAAGAGAATTCATCATATCCATAACCTTCTATCAGTAGTGAACATTGATGTGGTTCATCCACTTTGATACTTACACTCTTAACAATCTTCTTTAATCTTTTATTGTAGCACTAGCAAGCCTTGCTTCTTGTATAATATCCAAAGAAGATTCCTTCATCAGATCTTGCATCAAACTTTCCTAAATTTTCTTCATGTCTTCTAATAGAGCATTTTCTTCCAAACACTCTAAAACATTTCACAGTAGGAGGTTTACATACCTAACTCATAGGGATTCCTTGAAATTTTCACTCTTGCTAGACCTCTGTTAAGAATATAGACTATTATATGGATTCCTTCTCTCTAATAGACATCTGGTAGAATTCCTTCCTTCATCATTGTCCTAGATGCTTCTTGAATTTTCATATTCTTCCTTTATAGAACTCCTTTTTGCTAAGGAGTCCTAGGGGCTAACAAATTCCTCTTTATCCCATGATCTTCACGAAATCTATAAAATCATTGGAGGTGAACTCACCACCTCTATCAGACCTTAAACACTTGATTTTCACATCCATTTAATTTTCTACTATAGACTTAAATTCTTTAAACTTATTTAGAGCCTATATTTTTTCTTTGAGAAATGTCACCCAATTCATTCTAGAATAATCATCAATCAATAACATGAAATACTTATCACTATGTGATCTTCTAATTCTACTAGGTCCACATAGGTGTATATGCACCAATTCCAAAGGATCTACAATAGAATATTCTTTAGTATTGAACCTCTTCTTTATCTTCTTTCCAAACTGACATTCTTTACATGTGTTGATAGGCTTTGTAATCCTTAGAAAAATTGTTAGAAAATAAATAGAACTGATCTTCACTAGGCTATCAAAATTTATGTGACCCATTCATCTATGTCATAGCCAACATTTATTGATTTGATACATAAAGCACTTAACACCACCACCTTTGAGCTGATAAAAATTACCTTTTGTTCTTGTTCCTACAACAACCAAAGTATAAGATCTTAATTTTTTGATTTCACAATCATCATCCTGCATCACATGATTATATCCTCTACTACACATTTATCCTACACTTAGAAGATTATGTTGGAGACCCTTGAAATAAAGAACATCATCTTATTTATGCTTGCCATAAAAACTAATTGAACCTTTTCCATAGATCTTAGTAGATGTATCATAGCCAAAATTAACAATACCACCATGATGTACATTTAAAATTTAAAAAACTTACTCTTATCACTTGTCATATGATTTTAGCATCCAATATGAATTATCTAGTAATTCTTGTCCTCTCTTTTATAAAAAAGTAGTCACTATAGTTCCTTCAACGTTCTAACATGTTTATGAAGAACTTTCCTTCACACATATTTTAGGATTGGTCGAATTAGTTCCAACTTTTAAAGTCATGAACATGCATTCATCACTGTCTTCATTAAGATTTTTAGATTCTTCATCATCAGATATACCATTTTATTTTTCAACATAATATCTCTTCTTGGAAAATTTACCCTTATCATCATTTTTTTTTCATTGGTAACTTTGATTGGACATTTATAAGCATAATGACCTATCTTTCCATAATTGATACATTTAAAGGGTAACTTACAGTTGTATTTTCCAATGCCCTTTTCCAATATCTTTAGAAAAATTGCTTCCACCTCATCAAGATCATCTAGATTTGATTCATCATCCTTATCCACTTTGCTAACTTTGAAGGAAGTTTCCTTACTTGTAGCATCTTTACCAAACTCTCTCAATTCAAAATAAATCAAAGCACCAAACATTGATCTCTAGAATATTGATCTAAATTTTGAGCTTCCTCAATAGCATAAATTTAGGGCTATAAGATTTGGGAAGAGTTGTTAATACCTTTTTCACAACTTCACTTTCTTCTAACTTTCCACCAAGACCATTGATGGCATTGATAACTTCACCCACTTTCAACATGTAGGCAACAATATCTTCATCTTTAGACATCAATAGGATTCCAAATTTGTCTTTGTAGTTTTGCATCTCTTCTTATTTGACCTTATCTCTCCATCATAAATGTGCTAGAAATTTATCTTGATATATTTAGAAGATTTTAGACTTATCACCTTTCCATGTTCAAAATTAGAAAGACCACTCTAGATTGCATTCCTTCCTTTTGGATTATTTTCATAATCCTTTGTTTCATCATCACATTCTACACCATTAGTAGGCAAGGTAAATCCTTTTGCAATAGATTTCTACACTCCAAATCTAGGAAAAACTAGAAAGGACTCCATCCTAGCTTTGTAGTAAGCATAATTTGTTCCATCGAATATAGGGGCTTTCCCACCTTTCTTATGTGCCATCCAAATCTACCTCAAGTAGTTAAGATTCTTCTAAGGAACCAAAAATTTGATAATAATTGTTAGATGCATAGGAAAACTAAGAGGGTGTGAATCAATTGCATACTTAAAACATTAAATCCCTTACTATCATTAAAACCCTTATCAACCTTCAAACCCTTATCACACATTCACAAAATGTAAACAAATGAAATAGTAATGAAACACAACCAAACACATAAGAACACTAGATTTACATTGAAAAACCAAGAAGGGAAAAATTAAAATGAGGATTATCTTACATATAAATGAATTACAACACCAAATACAAGTAGGCTCACTGGCCATAAAAAGAAGAAATGATCACTTCCAAAAGGACTCAATGTCCAAAAGAAAGAAGAATAGAAGACTATTACAAAGAGATTTACTATCTCAAGGCCATAGGAGAAATCCACCACTACAAATTTATGCCATCCACAACGTTTAACTCAGTACCTCCAACAACTTCAACCACATTGAAATGTAGAAACCTTTTGCTCACTGCATCAAGAAGTATTAAGCATTTAAGATTGCACACAGATCAATAATATTGATCACATTCACATCTCACACTTTCAACACATTCCAGGCAAGCTTCACCTTGCATTTATACCCTCCCTGAGCTAAAAAATCTCAATTAGGTTAGCCTCAATGAAATGTATGCAACTCAAACATGCAACAAAAAAATAGGTTGGTACCAAGCACCTCTATGGTGGAAAGAAGTGAAGGAAGAAAATTCCAAGGGTTAAATAGGACCCAAATCTACACTAAAATTCTTCACCATGCTTCTAAAAACAAAAAAACAACCTCCATAATCAGTGCTTGCATGCCAAGTCAACCAAACCTGCACTAACACTAACAAGAGACTCCATACACACCTCTCCAGGTCTAGAAATATCTCATGGAGCACATAGAAAATAACCAAAACTATTGCAAGATGGTGTGTCCCTTGTTCTAAGGTTGTACAAAATAGTGCTTTGGTTTGTGACATGGCTTAACCACCTCCTGTGGATCTTACATAAATATGGCCGTTGTATCGGGCATTGACAAGTTGATCTTTTGGTGCAACAACAACCACCAATATAACAATTGGCATCAGAGCCGAGGTCACAGGTTCAAACCCCTCGCTTGTGTTGGGGAGGATTGTTGCAAGATGGTATGTCCCTTGGTCTTCCTTGTCTAGCATGGTGCTTGGGTTTGTGACATGGCTTAACCACCTTCTATGGATCTTACATAAATTTGGCCATTGTATCGGGCATTGATAGGTTGATAATTTGGTGCATTGACAACCACCAAAATAACAAAAACATCCAAGAATATTCCACATCATCTTAATATTCAATACCACTAACGCAACCGCCTGAAACTAAAGAACACTTTCATTATGTGCAACTAGACATACTGGCACAAACATGCAACTCATTGACAAACCTTGTGGAACACCTCAAGACCTAAAGCTTCAAATGAAGGTAGATACAAACAATATAAGTATGTTCCAAAATTTGCAAGACAAGAAACCTCAATGTAGAGAAATGTAGAGCAATCTCATTTCTCCTATATAACTTTCTTTATAGATAGACACTGTGTCAAACACATTTTCCACTACTTCACAATCTAGAATCTTAAATGCTTGACATCACACCTCTAAAAACCTATGATTATCACATCCAAAAACACAATAATACCTTCAACCATGAATAAATACAAAGAACAAAACTAAACAAACCTTTATCACTATATAGGAGTGAATTTCCCCCCTTACGAATTCCCCTTTTACATCTCCTACCTTAGAATAATTACTCCCATCAACATATTCATGCTTCACCCTTCCAACCATCCACCTAGTGGCTTTTCTTTGTGTCGATGGTGAATATTTTTTAGGGATTCCTGTGCAAAGCACAAAAATCTACACAACACACTTGCATCGTAATAGGATTCCTTCTCCTAAAGCTCGCAGAAATGTTACACTCACTATTTACCAAGCCAAAGTGTAATGCTTCAATGGGATTCTTCTGAACTTTGAACTGTTTCTTTCCCCCCAAAACCTCTTCAAATGGGTATCTTTCACCTTCAATCTTTCTCTCTTGAACTCTCTCTTGCTTTCTTGACCTCTCGTCAGTTTCTTGCTAGTTACAACATTCATTTCACACATCACTTCAATGTTCTTATTGCAACTCCAACATCACATCTTTCATATCCAAAACTCAAGCTCGTGACTTGGTTGCATAGTAAGGCCATCCTTTGTCACCACTATGGCCATGTTGACTTGCCAAGATTGTGCTCTTGTAGTTTCCTTTGTTGGCCTTGAGCGCCCTTGTATGGAGGTGATATTGTCCTTTATTACTTTGTTATTGGAATTTGGTAGCATAGTGCCTTTGGTAGTGTTTGGTGATATTTCCATTGTTGTACTTCCTTTCTTCTTCTTTATCATATTTCTTCTTCATGTGGAGCTTGCTGGAGAACTGGACCTCTAGTGAGTTTGTTCTTATCTCATCTACCCTGCCACTTTCATAGCATTTACTTTCATTATTCTAATTTTATTATATTCTGTCATTACATTTATTTCCTTCAAAATAGGTTGTTAATAGGTTTTGGAGTATTATGCCTGTCACTTTCTTCTCATTGTCCATATGAATGCTAGTGCATAAGTGAGATTCTAGCGTGACACATTGTTGTCCCTTTTTTGCACTTTCATCCTTTGCCAATGAGCTAGTAGAGTCAAAGTCCAAATCCCAAAACCACGCTTGTCTAGTCCCACATCATAATTTTCTAGATCAACAGAGTGACAACAACACCTAATAGTTCTCTTCATTCTTTATCCTTCCCTTATAAATTTACATGATTGGGGTAGTTTAGGGTAGCCTTCAACTCCTGATCCTCCATGACCTAGGATTGGTGAGGGGATGGTCCCCCTTCTCTATGTTTTGATGAACCCAACGTGAACCATTTGGGTTCCATTCGGTAGTGTTGAGAGTTACTTTCCTCGTGTCCTAGGTTCATTGTGGGTGTGAGTGTTGTGAGGTGCCTAGCCTTGCAACCCAACCTACACCCTAGCAGCGTAGTTGGAAGGTTCCCCAAGTGTTACAGAGCCTAACTTTAGGTGGGTCATTGTCTAATCACTGAACCTTTGGAGGCTCTCATGAAAGATCCATTTAGTCTGTGTAAATGGCCTCCTTTTTACATATTCCCATCCCATCTGCACAACCTATGGGTGAATCATTTGGTATAATGTTCACCTCACATGACCTACTGATGAATCACAATAGAGAGCCATTTCCTTTGCATATTCTTGCACCCATCAATGGGAATACTACAATTGGTGTCCTTGTTGACCATGTGTGTTGTGTGAATGTCATCACTAAAAAGATTTTTTTGATTAACTTCCTGCATAAAGATAGGTATAATGAATCTAGGAGTACTATCCACACGTAGGATGGGCTTTGCATCCCTCCCTTAGGTTGCATCACACTGTAAGTATTTAGAGCGAAACTGGGTATCTGCTGGTTGGTAGCTATGAACGACATTCCCTCCGGTGGTACACAAATGTCTAAAATTTATCCATAAGGGATCTGTCTATGTGGTCCACAACACCAATTTTAGGTTGTAGGTAGGTTGTGAGGACCAATTCTTGGATCACTTCTAACTGACCCCTATTTGTCTGATTCCCCCTATGATGGACCTCTTATACAAGACCTATATAAAATACAAGAATGGGGGCTTAACGCCTAAGGTGATGTATCCTCCTTTCTCTTATGCCATTTCATATAAGGCTTGCTTGAAGGTGGATAGTGATGATACCTTGGCTTAAAGGAAAGAAGAGAAGAAGCTTGTTCAAGATTCTTCCTCTTCCATTGTTTCATCTTTTGCTTCTACTTCTCACCCTATTGTGGTGTCATCAAATTTCACTCCTAGGCATTTGATGAAGAATCCAATGGTTTTGGCTTGGTGAAAGCCCAAGTGTTGTGTTTTTGAACTTCCTATCCTACCCATGGTGCATCAACCTGCTATGTATGGTAAGGGGAAGTTCCCTCATGGGGGTGCTTTCACATCTTAGCCTCCGTGGTCTCCTACCATTCATGCCTCCATAACAGTGAATGGGAAAGGGCCCATCACCAAGATGTTGGTTCCTACTCCCACTCTTCATGTTGTTTCTACCCCACCTCCTCCTATTTTTTCTTATGAGTATATACCTCTATCGAAGATGACCGAGATGGGTATAGAGATGACATAACAGGAACCTCTTGCTCCTTCTTAGGGGGCTTCTTCCAATTCCTAGAGCTGTAGAAAATGACTTGTGTGTGACCATAGGCATTGATGGAAGGCTTTGGCTGTTGAGCAAGTAGCCTCGTAGAAAGCAAGTGAGGCATTTGTTTCCCTTCTTGCCTCTTTTAGGTTGTTTCTGCATCAATTCCCATTAGTTATATTCTGCTTCTAACTTCCTCATTGAGCGTTGAAGATCCACACCCCCAAAGGGTGCAAGTCTTCATCACTCCCTCTGTTGAGTCCCCTTTGCTGACATCCCTTCTGAATGTCCCACCTTTCTTAGAGCTTGTTGACATGTTTAATGATTTACTGGTGTCTCCTACTATTCTTTCCCCTTCATCCTCGTCTCTTGCATCCTTTGTTGAAGTGAAAGATGGAGGATGACCCCACTCCCAATAGAGGTTAGAAGATCTCCTCTTCTTTGGAAGCTATTATAGTTTCGGATTGTGCCATCTTAGTGATGGAGGGAGCCCCAACGTCGTCAGAGTATGTCACTATTTCCTTTGACGAGGTAGATGATGGATCCCATGAGCCTCCTTCCTTGCCTGCCAATCGTAGACGTGATCCTCTTGAGAGGTGCATGTTTAATTTGGTGAATGAGATCTTGGATTTTCCAACCATATTTTCAATATTGATGACCTTGGGTTCATAGGAGCTTGGTGGCGAATACCTCAAGGTTCCTTCTTCCTTGGTTGTTGTTGCAACTGACTTGAAGGATCCTCCCCTAGTGATCTCGCCCTTGTTGGTTCATCCACCCTCCTTTTATAATGACTTATATTGGGAGCACAATGACCTCTTGGTCAATGATTACTAGGAGGATCTCTTCTTTATTTGTAGATTAGGGTTTTGTGTGTGTGTTGTGCTTCCCCCATGCTTGTCTTTTTATGTGCCTGGATGATCCTTGCCACCTTTGTTGGTGCTTAGTTATAGTTGAGCTTTGTTTCATGACCTTCTTCTATTTTTCTCATCATTCTTCCATGTTTTTTCCTTGATTTTTGACAAGTGGGGACAATGCAAAGCATTGGGGGAATTTAGGCCTTCTTCCATGTTGACCCAATTTTTTATTTTTAGTTTGTTTTTTATGCATTCCTTTTGATCTGGTGGGGATTGATGATCTTTCACCTTGCACTACAATTACCTATTATTTATATAAGCATGAGAATATCTAACCCTAAAAAACTAGATCCCCCAGTCTCTTGTGTTCTCTTTTGTGACGTGTATTGCTTTCGTTGTGATGTTGTGGTGCCTATGTGCTTGTCCCTCATGTGTGCGATAACATTACCACGCTTACATATAGTAATGTATCATGGGCCACAACATCACCTTGTTTCTTTCCTTTCCTTAGGATGCCAAATGATCTTGTGTTTGCAACATACCATCCTAAGGGGGGGCTATCATATCATATTTCAAAAGGGTATATTCAGGGGCCAACGAATCCCTTAGTGAAAATTGCCTATCTTTTTCAAAAATCACATTCCTTAAAGAACCCCTCGTGAGACGTGTCCCCCTTCATCATGGGTTAGTAAAGAAAGAAGTTGTAGAACCTTGTACTAAGGGATAGGTCTTGAATTTTCCTTTGTATGGGGGCATTCTTCCTTTCAAATTCCTTGATGAAGTGAAACCTTTAAAAGGGATTCCTTGATTATTGAATCAATTTGCAAAATCTATTGTTACACTTTCAAATTGAGCATCCTTGAGTGGACTCCTTCTCCTTTCAAGAGAGTCACATGTCAATTTAGTAAAAAGAATTTTTAGATACATCAAAAGTACTATTGACTATGGACTTTGGTATCCAAAGAGCAAGGACTTCATTCTAACTACATATACAGATGTTGACTGGGAAAGAAGTGTGGATGATTGGAAAAGAACTAGTGGTGGAGAATTCTTCTTGGGAAACAAGCTAGTTTTCTAGATAAGCAAGAAGCAAGAATTGGTTACTCTATCCACTATTGAAGTAGAGTATGTTGTAGTAGCAACATGTTGTACTCAAGTTCTATGGATGATAAAAACTCTTAAGGACATCAAGGTGGAGTACAAGGAACTTATCTCAATTCTTTGTGATAATTCAAGTGCCATAAACATATCAAAGAATCCAATGTTTCACTCTAGAAAAAAGCACATATCCATTAAGCATCACTTCATAAGAAAGAAGGTTGTAGATAGGGAAGTCAACATGGAATATGTTCCAACAAGAGAACAAGTGGCTGATATTTTCACCAAGCCTCTTCCCAAGGAAAATTTTGAATATCTAAGGAAAAAATTGGGAGTTATTACTCCCACATCATATCACTAGTCACTAGTGATGGGACATATGTGCAATGGGAGTTTCATCTATATTTCATTCATCCCTAAAAAAAATAAGACACATCAAGTCAAGTATCAATGATTTTAAAAATTTCCAATGACTTTATGGTTGCATAATCATGATTACTACTTTCTCTTTGAATTGCTGGTAAAAGGGGGAGTAATGTGTTAGGGGGAGTCTTCCCTTTTCCATTGATGTCAAAGGGGGAGATATAATTGTGATCAAATGCTCAATTGAGTAGGATGAGCAGAGTATCCATGTGCATATTAAATGGGAGTATTTCCTAGTGTGTCAAATTGGTATAGAGCTCAAAATGATACAAGTCTAAATTGATTTCAATTGGTATCAAACCAAGAAGCCCATTGGTATGCACATTTAGTTTTTCTATCAATGACAAAGGGGGATATTGTTGGCATACTATTGTCATTGATGTAAAAAAAGGGATCAAATGTGAGATTGAACTGACTCTATATGAAGGAAAGCTAGCACTAATGAAAAAATGTTATCATTGATGGTTGAGGAAGATGGTGAATTGTGGATCTAGAAGATGGAGTGGATGTTGCAAATATTGTTCAAGGTATTGCATTATAATCATGCAATTCCATCAAGTTGTGGTAGTTATTTTCTTCAATGCTAAAAAGAAAGATCTGATTATAGATTCGACATGGGTTTTCTATGAGCAGCTTAGAAATATGTTTAGCAGGACCAATGGTTGAAAGCTATGCTCAAAAAAGGATTAATTGTGCTTTCAAAGAGGAATAGGGTTTTTGCAATTAAAATCTAGTGTTAGAAATCATGGCACCCTAACAACCTTCTATTTTGTTGTTGACTACTGGTTGAAGGTTGCATGATAGTTAATTCATAAATTATGGTCCTTAAGTTCGTTCAATGACTGATCCCTTTCACCCCATCACCTGGATGTTATCAGTGAGTTCCCTTGATGATTGGACCATGCACATTCAATGATTGAGATCTAACGTCTATCACTAGACATTGCACATAGCAGATAGCTTTTGAGAACTTGTTTGTAATTTGATGATACACAATGAGTGGTTATGGCATATCATAGAAAGAAAGTTGAATTTTTCCTCAAGATTAACGATATGCGATGAATATTTTCAACAATCATGATCATGATGATCAGACAATGCATGATAGTGAAAAAGTAACGTTAGCAAAGATAAGTGGCAAAATGTCATTGCATCGCTGTTGGGATTGGTTTTGCTTGTTGCATATTAGTGATATGTGATGGATGATGGATTGTAAAGGAAAGTGATTAGAGGGTGATCGCTACATCCCAGATATGGATATGATTATTTTAAGCATTCTAGTGATACACGTTGTATATGAAAGTCAAGATCAACAAAGGAAATTTAAATGATCACCCATCAGACAGTCATGATTTAAAGTTCTGATGGTGATTAAAGAATGCAAGAATATGGCACAAAGTTAGGAGATCGATGACTCAGATTTGAACAAAGTGATCATGAATGGCTAGCTCTATGTAGGTAGGGTTTCACTTGAAAATTGACATGGAAATGAAAATTTATTGGTGTACTTCCTTTAATGACAGGTATAATGTGATTAGATGCATAGAATGGTGATATAGACACCCATAGAGACAAATATCAAGACCATATCAAAGGTTCAAAAGGAAACATTAACTGCATATCCGATCTTAGGTTTTGGGATGATGAAAAGGAAGGAAAATTCTCTACACCAAGAATTATTATTGTGCGGCTCAATGCAACTGGGGATAGTGAAGAAGATACTCACCCTAACAAAAGATCTAATCACGGTAGAAGATCCTTAGGAAATCATGATCAATGTGATCTACACAAAACAAATGTGAAGGGTGTCGAAGTATGAAGAAGAGAGGGTAGATTAGTGTGTTTTTCGAAATCCTGAATCAATATACTCAAAATAGAAAAGAAGAGTACTATAGTGCATTGATGCAAATAGAGAATGCACTAAAGAGGAAGGAGAGGAATAGAGATGAAGTAGTGGGGCGTAAAACTATGAACATAGTTGCTATGAAAACAACAAAGAGTTGAGTAGTGACAGAATTAGCTATAACATTGATAAGAGTTCATTAGCAACAAATTGTAATCATCTTATATGTTGTAAATCTAATTGGTTGGTGCCATCAGATAATTGAGTTGGTGCTCATTTTAGGGGATAGGTGTATCCTTAGGGTTGGTTCCCTTAAAATTGTAATAGAAGATTTCATTGTGAGGCTGGATTAGGATAGTAGCTCCTAGCAGTAGTTTCTCACTGTGGTTTTTCTCATCTTAGGTTTTCCACTTATATCTATTGTTATGTGTTGATTTTGTTTATGTGCATATGTTTGTCATATCTTTAGTTTTAATTTGCACATATAGTTTGTATGTGTTATGTCTACTCTTTAGAAAAGAAGGAAAAAAATTTAGTATCTATTGATTCACTCCCCATCTCAGTAGAGTGTTTTTTTCCAACACTAGTAAACCTTATTCGCACACTAACACATGAAACACATATTGGAAAGCACAATAAATCTCTTAACAACTTAGTTGAAGATGTTTTGAGTGATGAATAGGACACTAAATGATAGAATTATTAAACTAATAAAAGAAATGATGACAACGACAAGAGTGAGAAAGGAGAGAATGCAACTCACGAAGAGTCTAATTCACTAGCAAGCTCCACCCGAACATGT
>VDFB02292423.1:0-78439 GCA_007258455.2 Sequoia sempervirens | reverse complement strand
GGGAGTGTTTGAGGTTCGAATTGCTCTCGCACTTCTCTCTGCAATAGTAACTAATGCATGGTAAATGTAGGGTTGGAAGGTAAGAGACCGCATTCTGGTCATTAATTGTCCCAACATTTAATGCTCGACACCACGAATTGTTTCAGGTTGTTTGCCCGTTCAAATATTTAATGCTTGATACAATTAATTGTGTAGGAAGTTTGACCATTCAAATATATTTTTTAAATTTAATAAACGGGGCCTTTGACTTAGTCAAGGATTGCTAATGATCTTGATTATACAAGGACAATGAGCTGGTGTAATTTGAATGTTTACGTCTGTGGTAAAAGAGATTGAAATGAAATGAAATGAATTTTTAAAATGTTCACTAAAGTAATCTATGGGATCCAAGAGCAACACGACACTCCAACACGAAAGTCTTATAATGTTTACAAATTTCTCTCGAGATCAAATCTTTTGTGCAATGAATTTTGATCAAGTGCGTAGTTTTTACCAGCGTTGTCTCAAACAAGATGCTTAAATTGTCAATTTTCAAGATGTCTTCATAACTGGTATGAATGTTGTTATATGTTGAGCACTCCATGACAAAGTGTTATTCTAACTCCATTGCTCCCTTGTTGAAAATTTGACAAATTCACTTTTCCCACTCCTCTTTAGGAATCAACAACTGACCATTGGACACAATTTTCAAGTCCTGACAAATCCCATACTTCCTAAGTCAAGGCACCAATGGTGGTGTTCACGATTTGAGTACCATGTATAGTAGGCTCTTGGGGACCAAACAATTGCATGTTAGGTTGGGAGGGTGGTGAGTTGAGAGGGTAGTTACATGTGCTCCAAGGAGTCATCCAATCAAAGGGTTTTTGGGATAAAGGATCATATTAATTCTTATAAAAAGAGATAATAATACCTCGAGATATAATAGGCATTGCCACTTGGGTGATTGTGAGGGGCCATAGCTCAATTATTACATTATCTTAGTTTTCATTTTTTAAAGTCATTGGATTGTAGTGGGTAGTGTAATTAAGACACATATTCTTATTCTTATTAATTAAATTGTAACTTATAGGTATTTTTCTATTGCCTTTATTGTAATTCATCATACCATCTACATTTAGACAATATACACTTAAAAGAAAATCTAATGGAAAATGTCATATTGGGAACATGGATTATAGTCATTCTAAGGTAGAATAGATAATAAATTTCTAAGACCAATTTCCAATTGAAATTGGAGACTGAGTAATTGAACTATATTGTAAATTTATGAATAGCCCTCACCATGGCTAAATCAATGCTTACATGTAAGATCATGTGTCATTGAATTGGTTCATACCCACTAAATAGATACACCATTTTGTCCAACACTACACCATTGAGTTGCCCTGCACTTCACCAATTTTTTTCTTTAAAGGCTCTTAATGAAATTTGGTTGCCTTGGGAAACTTCACCAAATTTTATTCACTCCAGCCATGCCATTTTCTCCTAGGACCTCACTAGACGTAAATCCCCTTAAGCCATCCTATCACCCTAAATCATAATTCGATTTTCTTAAGGGGTTCCCATATGACATTTCTTAAGGGGATCAAAAAAGTTCTTAAAATTTGGTGATCAAAGTTGCCCAAGGCCCAACCAAATTTAACAATAATAAGATCATGCAAGATTATACAATATCAATAGTTAATTGTATTTTCATTCAAGTAACATGTGCCTTAGACATATAAATGAGGCTTACATATAATTTTATCATTTGTATTCAATTATTTAAGGCCATTTATATTGAATGGTTTAAAGGTATTTCCTAAACATGTATCTTACATCTTAAAATTACAAATCTAATGTAGGTTCACTCATATCTTAAAGATCACATGGATCCATTCAATAATATTTGCAATCCACCTCCACGCCATCCATCTCCAACACCTTTACCTCCACCTCCGCCCACTCCACCTCATAACCCCCACCTCCACCACCTGAAATCAATGAACATGCTCATTTGCAAGCACAAATCAATGCTTCTGCTAGAACCATCCAAGATCAAATCAACATTATTCAAAATAAAGAATGTGTCGCACCTCCTGTGAGGATGTTTGCATCTAGGATGCAAACCCTTGTTGATATTGTCAGGGCTATGGATGGGATCATAGATGAGCATCGATAATGGCTAGAGGAGAGGAGAACTCCTGATTTTGAAAAGGAAAACACAAAGAAATGAAGATCTATGCAATAGAGAGCCATAATAGTTTATAGATTAAAACAATGATCTTCAATAGTTATGAATTTATAAATTGGGTGAACAATCGATATTTTGTGTGATGAATTTATAAATTTGGTTCCAAATGGATATTTTTAGTGACATGAATTTATGATTTTTGTTCTAGATGGATAATTTTAGTGACATGGATTTATGAATTTGGTGGAATTTATGAACTTATAATGAATAGTATATAATAGTATATATTTTATGACTATCTACTAGATCATGATTTCTCCTGCTGAAAAATTGTAATATATGTGTGTGTGTGTGTGTTAGACATAAAAATGAGATTTTGTAGATGTTTCAAGTTTATTGTTTTAGTATGTATGTGCATGTATTAAAATTTGCATATATAGTTCTTAAAATTTAGAAATTTGTATGTATATTACACTTGGTTTAGTTTAATAGTTATGCATGCAAATTATGCATCATATTTTATTTTAAATGTACATGTACATACATTTTAATTTTGAATTTTATTATGGACATGCTCTTGGGATGAACAGAATTAATGTATATATATGTGCATTTCAATTAAATATATGAATCTTAATATATATGTTGCTCATCCTATTTCAATTAAATATATGATCTTAATATATGTATGCACATGGACTATTTACATGTATGATTTAATGCAGGTGCACATTTATGTCAGACATATCATGGATGATTTTAGCATTGATGGTCCTCATCAAATCCACCACCTCGACCAAGCCAAATCCGCCTCCCTCCACCCCTCACCTCACCTCCACCTCCCCCTCCAGCCTCCCCCTCACCTCCACCTCCACTGTGCCACATCCGGCACCTACTCATCTGAGGGAGGCTGGCTTGAGGAAACATGAATAAATGATCCAAGTTGCATCCTTACAAAAATTAAATTAATGCTATGTAGAGTCAACCATTGATTCCTCCACATGTGAGATGTTTTGCATCTGCAATGCAAAATGTTATTGACTCCATCAGGATGATCGATTCTAATCTTGATAGGCATCGACGAGACAAAGAACAAATGAGACAATTTTATTCTAATGGTTTCTCTTACAAACAAATATTAGACCTTAAAATAATGAAAGCCCATCTAGCCCCCTACTTTCTTGACCCCGTTACTCGACAACCCATTCCACCCAACAAATCTAGAATATCCATGAGGTGGTGCATACATCCGCAGATGAGTGCACATTTTTGGGATCGATGGTATATGGTTTTGATAGTCCCCCACATGCTAATTGGGAGTGCCCATTGTATTTTTGAGAAAGCGTATAGAGAGTTTGTTTTTGCAGGGCAAAATCATTTTGATTTTAGATCATTTTAGGGTGTTGGTGGCGGCATGCCACAACAAAGATTAAGGGCAAGGGTTGATCCCCGACGCCCTGTGCATGCACAACCCCTTGTTGTTGCTCCTGGTCCTCCCATTCCTGCACCTGTACATCATCAAGCTCTGGTCTCAACATTAGGTTCCCTTAGTACACTTGCAGGAGACCTTGATCGTACACTTAAGGTCATCCACATAGTCATGGTGTGAAAGTCTCTTGATTATAGAGCGTGCATGACCTAGAAACATGTGATTTTATGTGTTATATTTGTTTATTTCATGGACTATATTTCTTGTTTATCATGTATACGTGGGACTTTATTTCATGTGCTTAATATATTGGTTTCATGCACTTAATATGTTACATAAATTATGGACTTTATTATTGTTTGAAATTTTAATTTACACATGTACATTTATGCATTTTATGTTCATAGTCAAGACATTAATGTAGGTAATGTGAAATTTAGTGATCTCATACATGGATTAATATAGGACATTTTAATATTAATACTTTGCAAATTTAGTGATTTCATACATGATATACATGATATGTACATTCAATAAATAGTGATAATTACTCAATGAACTTATATAACTATGGTTCATGTAGGAAAATTTCTTTCAATTATAAGATAATCCATTTCTTTTAATTCATCATTTTGTATAACATTCATCATCAAGGAATATGATGTTGGTTTCCAAGAGCTAGTGTTTATGATTAGTACCTAGGTGGATAGTGTTGTGTGGTCTCACAACATGCATGTTGCATTTGAAAGGCATGGGGGCCATGGTTAGCATGACAATGTGTGCTTCCTAATTGAATCAAAAAAGTTTAAAGAACCTATTTTTGTGATAAATTCCCTTGTGGAGGTGTTTAAAACAATTTAAATCAAAAGTCGACCTGTTTTTAAGAATTTTAAGTCTTACAAAATCGAGACTTTTATCTTAGCACATTCCACATTTGGTAAAGTTAGGTCAAGTAGCCGAGTATAAGGCTAGACAAAGAATTTCTTATGTGACCTAATTTACCGTAGGTGATAAAAAAAAGAATTACCAAAGCTTGGACCCAAAATTTATATTAAACCATATATGTCAAAAATTGTGAATTAAAAGTAGTATTGAATCAGATTTAAAAGTATAGATGGATAGTAGGTAGTGGATAGTAGGTAGTGACAGTATTTTCTCACAAAAAAGAGAAGTCATAATCTTGGAATAAATGTCTAAAAAATATCTCACTCTAGAGCCAGATAAGCAAAAATGATTAGGAATTATGTAACTTTGTGAATTCCTTAAAATTCCTTTAATGATCAAAATCTCAAAGATGCTAAAAGTGCATCAATTAGGTAAATCAAAAGGCTTGATTTGGTATAAATAATGGATGAAACAAGGTTATGTCTTAATTTATTGGGATTTTAATTTTGATGCAATTAAGTGCAAAGTAATACAATTTTTTAGTGCAAAAAATTCTAAAGGATATAGAGGTGGAGTTGAATGTCAATCTAGCAGTGAATGTTTTTCCTAATCCAAAAGTAGACGATTTTTTTGATTTCATACATGATATACATGATATGTACATTCAATAAATAGCGATAATTACTCAATGAACTTATTCAATTCACATCAATCAATAATCAGTCAATAAATCATAATTTACAAACAAAATCAATCTATTTATATACTAGAAAGGATAAAATTTTAAGAAATAAACAATACCATAGAAGATTAGAGAAGAAAAGCATTAATAAATACTATAAATAATAGTTCATCTAACACTAATTTATAAGTTGTCAAAACAAATAATGACGTCTTAAGGGGGTGTCTAAAGGAGTCATAATAGAACATCTTAAGGGGATGTCTTAAGGGGTTATAATACGTCTTAAGGGGATGTCTAAAGGGGTCAAGATAGAACATGTTAATTAAGGGGATGCCTTAAGGGGACTTAAGGGGATGTCTAAAGGGGTCATAATAGAATGTGTTAATTAAGGGGATGTCTTAAGGGGTCTTAAAGAGATGTCTAAAGGGGTCATAATAGAATGTGTTAATTAAGGGGATGTCTTAAGGGGTCTTAAGGGGATGTTTAAAGGGGTCATAATAGAACGTGTTAATTAAGGGGATGTCTTAAGGGGTCTTAAGGGGATATCTAAAGGGGTCATAATAGAACGTGTTAATTAAGGGGATGTCTAAAGGGGTCATAATAGAACGTGTTAATTAAGGGGATGTCTTAAGGGGTCTTAAGGGGATGTCTAAAGGGGTCATAATAGAATGTTAATTAAGGGGACCATGCTTAAGAGTGCTAGGGTCTCACAAAGGAGTCATAATAGAGCGATGTTAATTAAGGGGATCTTAAAGAGGGGTCTTAGGGGATTTAAAGGGTCATAATAGAGCGTGTTAATTAAGGGGATGTCTTAAGGGGTCTTAAGAGTTTCTAAAGGGTCATAATAGAACGTCTTAAGGGCATGTCTTAAGGGGTCATAATATGCCTAAATGGGATGTCTTAAGGGGTCTTAAGGGGGTGTCTTAAGGTCTTAAAGGGGTGTCTTGAGGGGATGTATTAAGGGGTCATAATACGTCTTAAGGATATAATTGATTTAACAATAATGTATGCATGATATTTAGTGATTATACACATAAACATAAAGTTTCAAAGTAGGAAAACATGCACATTTAAGAAACAAAATATATAGAATATTGATTTGATACATAGAAGTACATAGAGTATGTTTGATTTTGTAAGTATGTATGTACATATATGTCATAGCAAAAATGTTTACAAAATTTGGATATGCCATCTCAAGAACATCTCAAACTCATGGCTAGAATGTAGTAGGTCTTCACACCACCTGATATCAAAAAGGTACAAGAAATATCAATGAAATCATCAAAACATACATATTTTAATTTATATAAAATTATCTATATGTACATAACTCAAGTACCTGCATTTAAAAGTATTCCACACATGTTTGTAGGTTGAATCCAGACATCCTCTCCTTTTTGTTTCAAAGTATGAGATGAATGCAATGATGGCTCTAGGATACAAAAAATAACAATATATCAATTTTAACTATTAATGTCCAAGCAATATCAATATGTAATCAAAACATGTATTTAAATATGATTTAACTAATAATTACCTATTTTTACCAAGTATTCCATGTTGTCTAGGTTGAATCTACATGGACTAGATCCTTTTTGTGATTATATCTTAAGGATGTATAAAAGGACAATTTAAATCAATTTCAACTAATAACACACTTGACCAATGTTGAAACATGTATTTAATGTATTTAAAAGGACTTGAAATAAAACTAAAACTATATTTACCTGTATTTACTTATTCCATTGTACCATCTGCATCCTCTCTCTTTTGCAATGCATCTATGATTGCCTCATGCTCTTCCATAGAAATTTACCATAGCAATTTTTTTGAAGGTCTTCCACGATACCGCTCTAGTTTTATATTTGTTGCCACCACCAAATGTGAATAATGCATAATCTTTTTATGTGTTTCATAGTCTTCGAATGCAGGTAGACCATTCTTTCTTCTCAAATATTTCCGTAGCCAAGTGCCAACAACCACCACCGATCCTATTGGAAAACATGTTAAAAAACCATCATCAAATAAGTTCTCAAAATTTTCCTAAGGGGATCAAAGACTTGTTCTAAAAAATTTCTTAAGGGGATCTAAAACTTGTTATTATTTGAAATTTGCTTGAGGAGTCTTAAGGGGATCACCGTACTTGTTGGATAATGAAAGCCATCATCATCTTCTCGAGGTGTTATCAACTTATGTTTACTTTCCACACAACAAGCCAACCAATATTCTGTTTGCTCTTCATTCCCCTCAGGTGCAATAACAACATACACATGTCCTGCCAACAAAATTTGATTTAATAACTTGTGCATATCCATATAAATAATTTAGTATTACAAAATAACTTAATAAAGTGAAATAAAATGAAATAAATTGAATTAAAATTACCTTCTTGTACAAGGTCTGAAACAGGTCATAATCTTCATAGCAAACAATTGATCATTTTCTTCAATAGTTCTTTCATATTGATTTATGTTTACAGGTGTCAACGATCTTTGCTCCCACTGTTCAACCCATTCTATATTTTCACAAGCTTCCCAACCTGAGATACAAAAACAAAAAAACATGCAAGCTCCCTTGTCCAAATAGTCCATGTGCTTGCTATTGCACTCCTAAATGATTGTCATTTAGTAGATCCACTAATTGTCTCACAATCAACTCTAGATACAATGTTCTCTTCTTCCACCAATCAAAAGAATCAATGAACTGTAGAGTAATCACTCGAACCAGCTGCAGATAATCTTCTATTACACCAATCCACAATCTCATGTGCATTTTTAAATTTTACTAAATCCTTGAATTTTAATTGTTCTCTAGCAAGAATTTTTTTGACACGCGCACCAGCTCCATCATGTTCTCCTTTACCATGCTCAGCTTCAAAAAAACTCCATATATGTTGGACATTAAGTTCCTTGTGAACCCTACTTAACCAATAGAACATTCTAGCATTTTTGAACTGCCCCGTACAATTGTCTGACCATATGAGGTGTTCTTTCATATGGATTTCTCTTTCTCTTAAATTGTTATAAAATATACTAAAACAATATTGAACAAACTCTGATGAGTGTAACCGGTTGTCACTCAAATAAAAATGATACTCCCTCAAAACTTTTCTTGATTCCTTAGTGCTATCATTTGCATGTCTATAAACAATATGGACAAACATAGCTACTTGCACTGAATTATAATATTCAGATTGAATTTCCTCTTGCGGAGCGAGAGTATAATTCTCCACAAAATCAACCACTGAAAGTATAGTACCAATCAGAAATGTGTTTCTACATGCACGAAATTGGCCATCAAGCCATTGAGCATGTTTAGAGTGCATGACATATTTTGGTACAATTTTATTATTAAATTCACTCATAAATGCAAGCACACTAACTTTTTCTGTAACTAAATCACAACGCTTTCCTATTTCTCCATCTTTTAAAGAATACTAAATATTCCTAAATCTTTTGACATCTACTAATTGTTGTCCAAAATCATGATCAACACTTTCATGCAAACAAATTCTTAAAAGTGAAAGATTTCCACAGTTAATGCATTGTCCAGAAATACAAGAACTTAAATAAAATAATTTATCATTAGATTTTTACAAAACAAACCTGAAATAAACTCTCTTATTGCTTCAGGTGGCATATCAATACCACAATCCTATCTAATCATGTTAGTATGCAAGGTACAATGTATATATCGAAAAACATCCTTAAAAATACTTGAGAATTGAACATGTATTTTACAACAACAAGATATTCGTTGTTTATTAATTTTTACATACCAGGGTTTACATTTTTCAAAAGACCTTTGACTTATTTCAATATTACCAGGTAACACTAAATCGCTACAAAATTTTCTATAAAATTCAGTTTGTGTTGTATCTATTGTGCCCTCAGCACACACACCCCGTTCGGAACGGGGACCCTCTTTTCTTTCGCCTTGTCGGGTCTTTTAGGGCTACCTCATTTTGCGTTCCCCTCGTTTTGACATTTTGCATGGTCGATATTACCCTAAAGTTTCATCCTAAGATCGACCGTGGTTTCCCTTTTGGTTTTTGCTGCCCTCCGGGGCCTTGTGGGTTCCTTTGGCCTTTCGGCCTTTAGGGTGGCCCTGGGCCCCTCTGGGGTTCCCTTATCGGGTTTCCCTCTTTCATTCGGCGCCCTGGCGGCGTTTCCCGGGCATCTTTCCGCCCTACGGAGCCCGCCCACCAGTTGCTGTTCGGAGGTCTTCGGGGATTTCCCGTCTGGCCAATGCTCCTTCGGGCCCCGGGCACCGGAAGTCTGCTTCTGGACTTTCGTCCTAGGATCACCGTTCACGACGGCGATCCTTCGTCGGCCGCCCGTCCCTCAGGCCCCCGGGCCTGGCTCGCCGCTGCCGTTACCGTGCAAACCAAAATCTTTTGGCGGCAAACTCCCAGTGGCCGCCCGCCCTTCAGGCCCCCGGGTGTTGCTCATCGCCGCCGTTCAAACGAAGGGTAAAATCTTATGGCGGCGAACTCTACACCGCACCCCACCCTCCGAGCCTCGAGCGTTCTGTCGCCGCCGTCGTCAAAGTCACCGAAAATTCATGCGGCGGCCGTCGTTGCCGGGCTTCCCGCCTGCTGGATCCCGAGGTCTCTTCCGCCGCCGCCGACTCAAATTTGAAATCCACCAACTTTTGGCGTGATCGTACGTGCAATAAATGCGAGCATTAATGATCGATAGGGTATATAAACTGTGGTCCCCAATGTCATTTTAACTTGGCGAATTTGAGCAAATTGGAGCAGCGATTAGATTGGAGCCCACTGCAATCGGCATCATCACGATCTTCGACATCAGCATCGCCCCGTCAACCCTACCGGTGAATCCCATCAACTTCCCGCTTAGCAAATTCGAGGTAGGCCATCCTTGTTCGCCCTCCCACTATTTTTGATCTTTTTGGATTTCGTTAAAGTGAGCACTGAATTAAATTACGTAAAATTGAACATCACCTCATCGCGCTTGAAACCCATGTTTTAGAAATCGCCCAAACTCAACGCAATGATCTCCCCTCTCGGCACGAAACTCGCCCGATGCACGGCTATTCTTCGCGCAGGGCAACCGGCCCCCTCGGGCCCGGTCCCCTCCTTCGTCGCTCCATTTCGCGTATGGATGCCTGCCAGTGGCTGCCTCCCTAGCCGGGCCCGAGTCGTCGGGATTCCATCCCCGGAGTGCCTTTCGCACTTTGCCGCATTAAACTGACCTCAGCGGCGAACCTCCGTCAACTTCCCGCCCTCTGGGTCCCAGTCCAGCCTTCGCCGTCTGCCTTCGCCGCTTTTGCCCTTCGTGGAATTGAGTTTCTTTTGGTACGCCCTCTGTGCCTCCAGACCCCGGGCGTTCCCTCGCCGCTACCTTATTCTTTTGGAGTCCCCGCATTCGCATCCCCGCAACCTTCTGGGCCCGGCCATCCGTAGTTCTGTACCTGGAACTCCATGACGGTTCCGCCGTCACCCATGGCGGAACACTGCCGGCTTCCCGACCTTCGGTCCCTAGGGATGCTTTCACCACTGCTGTCGCCCGAACATTGCTAAAACATCGCGGCGGCCGTCACCCTGCGGCGCACCGCCTCCCAGAATCCGGAAGTCTCTTTGACCGTCGCTGCCTGTACCTTGCAGCGGCCGTCATCCCCGTCTCCCCGGTGCTCAGGTCCCGGTTTGTCTTTCGCCGCCGCCGTTGAAAACATCGCAAAATGCATGCGGCAGCCTGCACCTTGCTTCGTTCCGCCTTCCGGGTCCCGGGACGCCTTTCGCCGCCGTCGTCTGTGAGTTGTCATAACTTCCCGGCGGCCGTCCCCTTGCATCCTCCCGTGGGCCAGAGCCTGAACTTCACCTCACCGTCGCCGCTGGGCCACGTTGCAAAATCTCTTGGCGGCGAACATCTGTCGGCTCCCCGCCCTCCGGGCTCCGGTATCCTCCTCGCTGCTGCCGTCCAAAATGGTTAAAATTCTCGCGGCGCCCGTCAACTAGCGTCCTCCCGGCCGCCGGGGCCCGGTGCTCCGAGTGCCGTCTGGTCTAAACTGTTAAATCAAACCTCGTTTTGGCCATCCTTTTTGCCTCCCAGGCTCCGAACTTCGGGCTTCCTCCGCCGGACTTTCGTCCGATGTCCGCCGCCGCCGGCTTCCTAGCCTTGACTGCCTTCCGGCCTGAAACCTCTGGAGCTTCCCAAATCGATCCAAATCAATTCAAATTGAGAATCTAACTTCGACCCACATCCTAAATCATGCCATTCTCCATCATGGGTCTCTTAGAACATCAAAATCTGACCAACGGGGGTCTCCGGGAGCTTTTGCTCGTGTTTTCCCTTCCTGACAGCATTCCTGCCAGGGAAGTCCGGCCCTCCAATCCCGGATTGTCCAATTGCTCTAAAATGAAATCGATATCATCTGAGGATTAAATTTACGATGTATTTGAATAATTATTTAGATGATATGCTCCCAATGCGGACTAACATTAACGTTTTCGGTGTTTTGTTGTGCTGACTTCGCCCTTTGCTTGTAGGATATATGGAATTAGCCGCAGGAACTTTAGGGCCTCTACCGAAAAGGACAAGGGTAAGAAGTCTGGGAGGGCCACTCGTGGAAAGGACGATAAGGACCAAATGAAGTTTCAATTTCAAGGTGAGCCAATCCAGTCAAAGGTCTCGACTGACTAGAAAGAGATCTCAGACACCAATATAGGCCAGGTGGACATAGATGAGTTCACCTAGAGGGTCAAGGTCGACCCTAAAACAAAGAATACTCGATTGATACGTCAAAGTGGAATTGCCAAAGCTGCCGGCTTCCCTCCCTCTCTGATAGCACCTGAACTATTAATGGCTTGCCGAGAAGCCTACCAGACGGATACCCGAACAATTGTGGAAAGGAGGGGAATATCCTTGCTGACATGTCTCCGGAGGGAATCACAAAAACATTCCACATTCCTACATTCCCACATATGCAAGTCCCCACTTTGGAACAGTGTCAAGCGGCGTGGGATGCCAATCCATTGAGCATCAAGAAGTCAATCAACATTTACTGGTTAAAGGAAAAATAGGGCAGCGCTGCAAAGGTTCCCCAAGAGTTGTTCCGCAGTGATTTTCAAGAAGACTATCATGACTTGGTGACCATGCTAAGCAGGGTCATGGGCCTCCCAATAGCTGCCTACTTCCAAGAGTGGATGGCTTACTATATTGAGAAAAATCATACGAGGAAATGAGGACGTGAAAACCAAGAGCTCGTTCGACTGGGGGAGTATTATCAGCAACTGCTTCCACGAGCAGTTCGTGAATGTCAAGAAAAGTAACAAGTTCTATATGACCTCATACCTGGTGTACTCATTGGCAGATTAGAGGCAGTATAGTGGTCTCTTCACGGTGCCGGATGGGGATCACAAACGAGGGCTCAAGCCTTTTGACCGGTACCCTCAGCTACAATACCACTACTTCAAAAAGGAGTACCGCCGGGTCAATGATGCCTTCATAGGCCACATTATCAGATTGATAGCCGGGGACTTTGAGAGAAGGGTATCTCACAGCACCAGAGCACTCCTGAAGGAGTATGCCTTCTTATACATTCAATTCCCCAAGTTCACTTACATCCGTGCCTAGGGATTCACGGAACGGCCGAACAAGCTGCCAAGATACCCGAACGACCGGATCATCCTCCTAGAGCTTTCCCGGTAGCTCTAACATATTCAGACGGTCTTCAGCCAAAAGCATGTAGCGGGGATCCCTTATCCCATGACCGTCAGCCAGGGCCTGAATCGAATACAAACATCTCAATGCGCTGGCAACTCAGAAAAGGAACTAAAGGAATATAACTTTGAATGGTACACGGCTCGCCCGTGAATGGATCCACACAGCCATGTCAGGAAGGCACTAGGGCCGGTATACGCTCACAAGTACCATGTCAAAGATTTTTGGGCAGATTGTAAAGATGAAAAGGAGGTCCGCATGAGACACTACATGCAAATGATAGTATAGTTTTTGAGGAGGGTACAGCTGTTTCCGATGCCTGATCAACTTGAGGATGAATCCACCCTTGTGCACCCGAGGTACCCTACGGTTACCGACCTGGCAATCCCCTCCATTGACTGGGATGAGCAAGAGGTCGAGAACCTGGATACCATCACGCAGCCAATCATAGCTCGCACTAAGGAGTGGGTTGATGGGCAAGTAGCACAACTGAAATGACAGGGGGTGACTTTAACTTATGAAGCGCTCAAAAGCGAGCCAAGCGCCACAGAGGACGTTGCCACCTCCCCATCAACTGGTGAGACTTCTAAGTCTCCCCCCATCACCAGGTCCCAGAAGAGAAAAGAAGCAGAAACGGCACAGTCTGCGGACCCCAAAGAGCAAGTATCAAAAGGCACGGGAGGCTCATCCCCCAAGAGACTTAAGTAGACGATAACTGCAACAGAGGCGTAGCCTCCATTGCTCCTTCCTCCCCCGACTGGTGTGCTGCCCGCTTCTTAGGCCACAATCGCCTCATCTCCTCCAGCGGTTGACATTTCTGTTCACCTTGCCTCTTCACCCCCGGCCAGGTCAATAATCAATATTGACTCCTCTAGCATGACCACTTCCCCTTCCTCTGCTGCTGCCATGTCACCCATTACCTCCCTGCCTCTAGCAACGATAGCATCGCCGGTTCCCCTTTCCACTGTGCCCAAGGCTATTACACGGCACCTGCAGAGTCTTCCCCCCAAGCTCTCGCAACTCCTAATGGACCCCGCACTCTAGGCGGCCCTCGCCCAAGCCCTCGCAATAGCTCAGCCTTCACAACCACCAACAGGTCCACCAGCCATGGAGGCCACGATGCAGATTTCCAAAGAAATGGAGGAGATAGAACAAGAGGCTTCAAAGCCTATCGAAGAGGAGGCCGACGATTATTATGAGCAACCTAAATATGAGCATAGAACCATCGACAAGGTTGCCTACGAGGAGGAAGAGACAGGCTCTTCCGAGGGCGGGGATGGAGAGGATGGCTCGGGTGCCAAGGAAATTATTCGGGTCTTCTCTGAAGATGAGGAAGAAGAGTTGGCTCAGCAGCCAAAAGATGTTGGGGAGGAGACAGAACAGTCGCCACGTGGTGAAGAGGGACAACCACAAGAGGGACAACCTGAAAAGGATATCACTGAGGCCGAGACCCACATTGTGAAGAGCCCTGAGGCTGAGGCTGTTGAAGAAAAGAAAGAAGAAGAGGTGGCAGGAGAAGAAGATCCCACCCGGATACTAACTACGAAGGCACCCGTTAAACAACTCGTGTTTTATCAAGACTCTGACGAGGAGGAGGATGCTGCCAAAGTAAAGGGAGAAGCCCAAAAGGAAGAAGAGGTAGAAATGTTACAGTTAATGGAGAAGGGTGAAGGCAGCCATGATACACCCAGGGACAAATCTGTTATTCCCGATTGGCTGGAAAAGTAGCTTGAAAAGTCTACTCCTGTTCTGAGCGACCCAAGATCGAGATTGGAAGCCATCTTGGCTCGATCTCTAGCCACCACAAAGAAGGAGAAGAAGCCTAAGGTCCATTCCAAGATAACCATGGACGCTTCTGGCTCCCGGGCAACACAAGTAGCGATGCCAACTGTTGGCCAAGACGGAGTTAGCTACAGCATCTCCACTATTGACCTGGGGATAGCAACCAGGGAACAGAAGGTCGAACACCTCGAGGAGTCGGTGGCCATGGTGGTGCATCTAATTAAGCAAGATAAGGTCACCAAGGACGAGCTAAAGGCGCAAGTTGCTGCCCTAATCGACTACATCCAACAGTGGTCTTCAATAGACGACCTCCCCACTACCTCTACAGCCGCGCCACAACTGCTCTCTAAGGAACAAATAGATAAACTAGAAAGGAGGAAGAACTTGGAGAGGACCACTGAGGATTGGTTCCAGCAGGTCATAAGCATTGGTAACGTAGGGATCGGCTTAGCTGTGTAGATAGCCAATAAGTTCCTGGACCTGGTTCAATCCTTGGAAGGCACGAAGAAACTCTGCACCGGCTTCTCTGCAATCTACAACTCCGCCTTCCCAAGGGTTGAAGCCATCCTTCAAATGTCAGAAAGCACATGGAAAGAAAAGCTAGAACTAAAGAAGGAGGATCACTGGCTGGTGGACGTGTGGCGCAGAGACCTCATCAACCGAAAGGAGAGGATGGAAAAATCCAGAGCAGGGTGGATCCAGATATTGCATGGATCAAAGAAATCCGGGCAGAATGCGCCGAGTACCTTAAACTGATAACAGGCCATGATATGCCCACGGTGCAATTAGATGCAGAAAAGGTCAAGTCATACTTTGAAGAAAAGATGAAGGACGGGACGGCCGGAGATATCACAATGGAATTCCTGAGTTTCGCTGCCCGTGCCTTCGATAGATCAGAGCTATTCAGAGATCAGGGCTCAAAGTATGACGAAG
This sequence comes from Sequoia sempervirens, assembly GCA_007258455.2. Classification (NCBI taxonomy): domain Eukaryota; kingdom Viridiplantae; phylum Streptophyta; class Pinopsida; order Cupressales; family Cupressaceae; genus Sequoia; species Sequoia sempervirens. Next base: position 62,867 of record VDFB02292423.1, on the reverse strand, counting down.
ACTGGAAACGGCTGGAGGAGAACGCCAAAGAATGGAGCTACCAGGCATTGAGATGTGAGGTCCTCAAGGTAGACAAGCTCCAAGCTGTCATCCTCAAGTACATAGAGCATGCAGCCTCTGAAGAACGGAAAGACAGCCCAACCAAGGAAGAAGACCTCCCAAAAGAGTAGCTACAGCCCAAGAAACAGCAATTAGCTACAGGACGAAAGTGCAAATAGTGTCATCCACTAGATGACAAAATAGGGAAAAGACAAAAGATGTTTTTTAATTGTAAATCTATTTGGGGGTAGGTGAAACCCTATTTTGTAATGAATCTTGGCCACACAATTGTAATGAATCTTGGCCATTCATTTGACTTTTGAAAAACTATAAATAGAGCTCTCCCCTCATTTGCAAGAGGAGAGAGTTGAGTTGTTGTAAAGGCATGCTGTTGAAATTTATGAGAAATAGCATTGACTTGGTGCATTTCCTTGCTTTCTCTCATGTCAATTGATTCACTTTTCCAATATTAGATGTTAGCTTAGATCTCTTTGCTGTTTAGTTAGCTGTTCATGTTATTTGGATAATCTTAGGAATGTTGTTTGGTGTTCATGAAAATTTTTACTTTGTTGATGATCCCTTAGTCCATACTTTTTGTTCTTTGCTGAAGGTAGATAGCTGTGCAAAATTAGCCTGGACTTGATTAAAGCTACCTCAAACACTTATCTTTAGTTCATACATGCATGTTGTGGATGAAGGATAAAAATCTGCAGCCCTTAGAAGATTGCACAATTTTCATGATACTGTGAAATCCCTGGTTAAGTGGGATATTGTTTTGAAGGAATTGTCCATTGTAGAAACTCCATTATCACTATTCGCAGCAAGCTTTAGGTTTAGGAACTTTCCTTCCCCTTCGCTCTTTTTCACTTTCTTTAGAAACTGAACAATACCATGGTTCATTGCACATTATAAAGCCAAATCTAATAACTAGATGGAGTTTGAGACTACTATTTGAACCTACAACCAACACGTAACTGCTTTCATGCTAAAACTCCTTTTCGAAGATCCAACTTCATGTTTTGTGCCTTTACTTTGTATTCCTGTAAGGTCGCCTTGTAATTCTAGCAAATCACATCAAACTACTGAGGTATCTAAGCACCGTCATGACCTGACATCCGAGAGACCTTGGAATAGTGTTCTGCAACTTGATTGTGGGAAATTGTCTTTCAAGAGAGATAGTGCGCCTATGCACTACCTATGTTGAGAAGTGCATAAAAACACCATCAACAGAACTGTTGCTAGAAGGAGGGCCACGATCAGAATACTAAACTATGGAATAAAGCGAAGCTAGATCGGATTGGATCGTTCTCCCTGAAGAGATTTCAAAGGATTCTCTGATCAACACCAAACAAGGGAGAATTTGAAGAATTGCAGCCTCCCACGAGGGCAAAATGAGCACAAGGAAGCAGCGCCGCCTCTTCCTCTTCCTCCATTCCATTCGCCTCCATTTCACCCCCACCTTCATTTGGCTGGCCTTCATCTTCCACCCAACCATCTCAAACAACATTTGCACATCTTCTCTCCAGCAGCCAGGGGTTCGCTCCTCTCCCGGCCCTTTCAGCCCAAAGCACAGTCCAGGCAGCCATAGCTCAAGGGCAGCCCCATATAGTGGTTGTATTACCAATACAGCCCCAAATCCCTATTCTTCAACAGCAGGTGCCACCTCCGCCTCCCCCCATGGTTTGGCTTGCGCATAACCCTTCGCCGATACACTTTGCTGTTTACAATGACATGCCCAAGAATCCGGAGGGCTTTTGTTCTAAGTTTCATCCACGCGACATGCAAAGAACAGCCGAAGAGCATATCAAGATATTCGAAACGGCGATTACCGAAATGCAGGTGGATCACGAGGACGTGGCATGTCGCCTTTTTTCGCATTCATTAGGAGAAGAGGCCTTCTACTGGTACATCAATCTGCCGCGAGGATCAATCACATTGTGGAACCTGATGAAGAATGCCTTTCTGCAGAAGTACAAGATCCCTGTCAACCCCGCTGACCTTTACCAGTAGTTCATGTCCATCAGAAGGGAGGTCAACGAACATATCGGCTCCTTCAATGATCGCTTCCACCGGGCTCACATGAGGCTTCAGGATCCGTACCTCCATAATGATGCGACCGCTCTACCAGTCTACTACACGGCCCTGGATAACCTCACAGCGGCATTGGTAAAAAGGATGCACCCGCCGCCTGCTACCTTACTCACCGCCTATGCAGAAGCCGTTATTGCAAGTGTGGACTTGGGACAAAATATCTCCAGCCCATTGCCCTCTTTGGGGCCTGTCGCCCACCCAATGCAAATTTAGGGACTTAATCAGGCGTTTTCCCACCAAACTCCTCTCATGAACCAGGTGCCACAATTGCCTATGGTGCCGCATCCAGGGCAGCCGTTGAATTATGCGCCTCCCGCGACGTCTTATTTGCAGCCCTAGCAGTAGTACAACTATTCTCAGATAGCTCCGCAGCAGCAGACCTATTCCCAACAGCCCCAGGCGCCGTTGTACTTGTCGGGACTGGAATTTCCTCCAGCCCATCAAAATCAGCCGACAGCCTCACCTGCTTTTCTCCAAAATCCAGCCCCGTCGCCTAGAGGTGCGGCCGAGAAGGACAAGCTAGAGGAGCTGACTGAAATGATTAGGAAGATGTCCACAGAAATGATGCATCTAAAAAACTAGAATAATCAGTTGCAGGCCTCCCAACGCAATTTCCAAGCCAATCTCAACAGGGACAGTTGAGAGTCTCGAGACAACAGAGATAATAAAGATAATCATGAAGCGGGCACCTCCTCTGGGCAGAATTATGAGAGGGGGCAGAACTCCAATCAAAATGCAGAAAGGAGGCCTTCTCAGAGGCTAAACCGCACATGGAACACCAGGCCCAACAACGGTGGTGTCCCCACGCCATTCGATCAACCGACAAGCCATGAAAAAATATCCAGCAGCGTGTATTTGGCTGAAGCAGCTTTGTCCGGATGGTGCCGACTTCACAAAACCAACAGGAACTCTGAGCTGGACTGTCCTGAGTTCCAGACAGCTGCTGAAATCTTCCAAGTGGATGTACAAAATGCCATCGATGATGCCAACTGCAGGAATATTGTCCCATCAGAGCCCTACGATTCCTCATGTCTGGTGGTCAATCAGGCGTTGTTTCCACGAGGCAATCACAACAAACCCGAGGCCGAGCCCCCCCTATTGAGGATGAGAAAGCGCAAGAGGTAAGTAACAAATCGGCTCTATCTCAGCTTTTTGATTCGGTAGATAACGGACCGGTGGATGAAGAAGAGCCATTTGTGGATGAGGTCCACATGTTCCATCAACGGTCAAGTCCCTATTTCCTTAGGAATAGACAAGCCGGTGGATCCCTCACAACTTCTACCCCACCAAACAACTTCGCCACCCCACCTAATCCAAATGCTAGCAATAACCCGGGGCTCCCTCATATACCTGCCCAATATCTCAACAAGAACTAATCCCAAAACCAACCGCAAAGTTAGCCTTAGAGCCAACCCCAAAATCCACCTGGACAAACCAAGATTCAAACCCCTAGTTCTCCCATAGGCCAGGCTTTTAGCTCCAAAATTGAGCAAATAGGTGAATATGTGACGGAAGAGTTCAAGAAGGTCAAAATTAATTTGTCGGCCTTTGAATTGCTCAAGGTTCCTGTCGTGAGGAACGCCTTCTTCAGGGTTCTGAATGGGACTTCGTCCTCTAACACAACACAAGGGACCCCAACCAAGAGGGTAACCTTTGAGGAGCCCAGGAAAGAACAAGAGATATAGGACAACACCGGAAGAAGGAGCCATGTACCCATGAATCAGTCGGCGGGTAGATACATTGAAAAGGAGCCAGAAAGGGCTAGTAGATAGCCTCCCAAGGACCAGCCATTTAAGCAAACCAAGGATACAGGCAGCGATAGGAACAAAGGCCAAATAGCTCAAATGGACACACCCGTGGGCATCCTCCAAGGGAGACCGGAAACTCCCCCGTTCCTAACTACTATTAGGGTCTTTGGGAAGAACTTGCACAACTACCTGCTCGATTCAGGTGCATCTGTCAATGTCATGCCCTTGACCGTATGCAAAGCTCTTGGTATCACCCCCACGCCTTCAAACAGAAAGGTCACCCAACTGGACAAAACCGAGATTAATATCATGGGTGAAATAAATCGCATCCCCATGCAAATTACTGTAGACCCCCGAATACAGCAGGTTGTTGATATCCAAGTGGCAGACATTCCCGATGCTTATGGAATTATTCTAGGGAGGGAGTTCACTAAAGCACTGAATAGATACACCTCCACAGATCTGTCTCACATGTGGCTGCCATGGAAGGGGCTGCCCAATCAGATTCGTATTGACCGTGAACCCCGGATGAAGTATATAATCACAGAATACAATAACCTCAGCGAGGTGCTGATCATTGAGACTGACTTAGAGAATTATCGCCCTTTTGCTTACCAAAATGAGCTTGAGCTTCAAGAAGAATGGGCAGATGAGGTATTTCTGGTATTGTGCAGTCCCTCAACACATTCTGCACAAGTGCCCCCAGACACAGAAGTGTTGGCAAGAGTTGATAATGAGTCAGATAAAGATGATAACTGGGGATTGCTCGATGGCTTCCAAGAGTTTATGGAAAAATTCCTAAGAGATCAGCTCAGCCTAGGAGCTAGAATGAATTTCCAAGACCTATTATTGGCAAATTGGTGTAGGGTACACAATGCTGCTCACTCCGAATTTGACTGTTGCTTGTGTCAAGCAGCAGACAAGCATATTAAGAAAGCAGCTGCTCCTCCGACAGGAACACCAAAGGAGGCACCACCAGGACCACCTGTTGATCATTGCTTTGACCCGGAAAGCCTTCCTAAGATCACCAGGCCCGCTGTCTAGCCAAAAGAGAACGAAGGCTCAGTCAGACCCAAAGATACAGAATCCTCTGAGTGCTGGACGCTCCGGTTTGATGGGTCAAATTCAAGATAAGGAGCTGGAGCGGGGATCGAACTCATCAGTCCAACGGGTAAGACATTTCTCGCTGCCCATCGATTGCAATTTTATTGCACCAACAACGTGGCAGAGTATGAGGCCTTAGTCCTTGGCCTTCTTATGGCCTTAAAGAAAAATGTGAAAGTACTTCAAGTCTTTGGGGATTCCGCACTTGTAGTTAAGCAGGTTAGAAAATTGTACTCCTGTCATGATCGGAGACTCACCAATTATAGACACAGGGTGTGGGATCTCCTAGAGGGCCTAGATGCGGTCAACATACAATTGATCCTTCGTGTTCAGAATCGTACAGCTGATGCCCTGGCTCAAGCAGCCAGCACTCTACAGCCCCTCTCTTTGTCTGGGCTCAAGAAGTTCACTGTTGAGCTGACATCTACGCCATTAGTCCTGGACAATGTTACCCACCTACAGGTCTTTAATGACAATAAGCATATCCTCCAGTTCATTACAAACTCTGATGTCTTCGCTGCCCAAATAATTGATGAAGCTGATCCACAGGAGGCTGAATTGGACATAGAGGGGGTTATCAATCTAAAAACTAACACGATCCCAGGGGTATGGTTCAGCTCGAGCATGTATTCGACCTGGATCAGATTAGGGATCAGGACCGGCAAACAAAAAAGGAGGCTATAAGCAGCCAGTGCAACGCTCACAACCTAGGAACGACCGAGGATACTAAGAATGTCTTTATTGGAAAGGTATGCATGCCTGAGGAAAAGAAGGGAATCACGGATGCTTTACGCAAATATCCTGACATGGTGGCATGGAGTTACGAAGACTTGAAAATATACGACACATCTGTCATCACGCATACCATCCCTCTGAAAACAGAAGTGAGGCCATTCCGTCAGCGGCAGCGCCCTATTAACGCCTTGCTAGAACCTATTGTTTACAAGGAGGTGCAGAAATTACTTTCAGCAAGGATCATCTTTCCCATTAGGCACTCTATGTGGGTGGCTAATTTGGTCCCGGTCAGGAAAAAGAATGGAGAAATCAGATTGTGCATGGATTTCCGCAATCTCAATCGCGCCTCAGAAAAGGACAACTATTCGGTGCCTTCACTAGATGAAGTGTTGCAGGTCGTCAACGGCTCCCAGATGATGTCGTTCCTCGATGGATACTCCAGATATAATCAAGTAATGGTACAATACGAGGATCGCCACAAGACTACGTTCACCACTAAGTGGGGGACATTTGCATACAGAAGAATGTCATTCGGGCTCATCAACGCCGGCACCACTTTCCAACGTGCCATGGATATTTTCTTCAAGAACCTGATTGGTAAATGTATAATCATCTATATGGATGATCTGACCGTATTCTCCAAGAAGCGAGGCGATCACGTCTCTGACTTGTGTAAATTATTCCAGAGATGCCGGGAATTCGGGGTTTCTCTCAACCCCAATAAGTGCATTTTTGGAGTGACTAAAGGCAGGTTACTCGGGCACATCATCTCAGATCAAGGAATCTCCATTGATCCTGAACACATTGAGTCGTTACTCAAGATTCAGCCCCCAGGCAGCAAGAAGGAATTGAAGTCTTTCTTTGGAAAGATCAATTTTGTCCGAAAATTCATCATAGGTTTCACGAAAATTATCAAACCTCTCAATGCCATGCTCAAGCAGGACACTAAGGTTGAATGGATGCCAGATGCCAAACAATCCTTCGAGGAGATCAAACGAGCCATTGCTGAAGCACCTGTGTTAGCCAGTCCAGATTATCTGAAGTCGTTCTACATCTACTCATTTGCTTCAGAGCATTCTTGTGCCAGTATGTTGACCCAAAAGGATGATGAAGGAAATGAGCATCCAATCACCTTTATGAGTGCCCCCCTCAAAGATGCTGAGTTGCGTTAGCACAACCTAGAAAATCAGGCGTACGCTCTCGTTAGGGGAGTAAAGAAATTTAGACACTACATTCTACGCAACAAGGTGTTCGCCATCGTCCCCAACCCAGCAGTCAAAACACTACTCATGCAGAACGAGTTGGGCGAACGGAGGGCTAAATGGGTCACCCTGGTCCAAGAATATGATATGGAGATACAACCAATGAAATTGGTAAGGGGGCAGGCACTCACCCGTACAATGGCCGAAACAGCAACAACGGCTAGACCTGAACTCACAGTACAACAATATCAGCTTGAAGATGTCTCTCCGGGAGAATGGTACCAAGATGTCGTTTATTATTTGCTGAATCATAAGTGTCCGCCGCATCTACAAGGAGTCCAGAAGAGGTCCCTGAGATTGAAAAGAAACGGTTATATGTTAGAGGGTTCCATTCTTTATAAGAAGAATCATGAGGGAGTTTATCTAAGATGCCTCGGCAAGGAGGAAGCAGAACGTGTTCTGAGGGAGTTTCACAATAAGTTTGGTACGAGCCATGGCTCAGGTTCTTCTACAGCACATCAGATATTAAGGGCAGGGTACTATTGGCCAACTGTCTTTAAAGATGCCCATTGCCATGTTCGTTCATGTCATACGTGCTAGACCGCTGCCATCAGGGAGAGGAATGTTGTTGTCCCACTGCAGCCCGTGCTGGAGGTAAGGCCTTTTGCGCAATGGGGTCTCGACTTCATCAGTCCGATAAGCCCTCCATCATCTGCGGGACACAGGTACATTCTGATCGCTACTGATTATTGTACTAGATAGATGGAAGCAATAATTTGTAAGCATTGTACAACTGAAGTAGTTACTGATTTCTTAGAAAGTTTCATTTTAAATCACTTTGGTTGTCCGTATGCTTTGGTATGTGATAATGGACCTGCCTTCGCTTCATTAAAATTTGCTAGCTGGGCGTTTGACTACGGGATTGCCCTCAAATTCTCATCCAATTATTACCCTCAGGGCAATGGCCTTGCTGAGTCCACAAATAAGAACTTGATTACCGTAATCAAAAAGCTGCTAGATAGGAACCCCAAGGACTGGCATACCCAGCTCCATTTCGCCCTTTGGGCTGATCGCACTCGCCATAAGGCTGCTCTTGGTGATTCCCCATTCCACCTTGTCTATGGTGTTGAGCCAATATTCCCCATCCACCTGAAAATTCCTACTCTTTAGTTCATCAACGACTTTTATGAAGGAGGAGATCGTAGGGAAGCTCGTTTAGCTGAACTTTTACATTTAGAGGAAGTTCAGAACCGCGCAATAGAAAATTTTGCTAAACATTAGGGCATAGTGAAGAGATGGTTCGACCGCCGAGCCAAAATTAAGGCCTTTAGGATTGCAGATTTGGTCCTATATTGGGACAAGGCCCATGAAAAGAAAGGGGGACACAATAAATTCGACAAGCTCTGGCTTGGCCCCTTTCAGATAGCTGAGATTTTGGGAGATAATGCCTTCCGCTTAAAGAACTTAACTGGTGAAAATGTCTCGTTGCCAGTCAACGGGTAGCACCTGAAGCATTACTTCCAGGCTTGAGCTCCTTCGAACTCTTTGCTGTAAATACCTGTGCATAGGTTAGAGTAGTTGCTTTCTTGCTTGTTTGCGTTTTGTTCGCATCGCTTTTTGCTTTCTCCCTCTTGACAGTTTTGTTTCGAAAGAGGTTTCCCGCTCCTTTGTGGTGGTCGTGCTTGCCTAACAAGCGGTTCACTTTGTTGTCCGTTCTTTGTGTTCTCTGGCTAAACATTCACTCTAGACTATCAGTCTTTGCAGAGCTATCCGCAAATGATTTCCCTGTCTGAATTCTGCTCAGAACTTGACCCTTCGCCAGATCTTCTTATCCACATCTCGGATCTCACACAAATCACATAAATAATAAATTCTGAAGGACCGTGCTATGGTTGTCACGACACCCAAGTGAGTGAAAAATCTTAAGTCTACTCCAGTGACCACTACAGTCTCAAACCCATTGTAGGCTTCACTGCTTACCCGGTCGAGCTAAACGGTAAAAGAGAAATGAAATTTCAAAGCAAAAGAGAGAGAAAAGAAACTCTGAAAAGAAAATAAATGACCGTGTGGGCGTTCAGATAACTCTACGGGGCTATGGGCCGGCAGTAGAGCAATATCCATGAGATTGTAGCGACAACTCCGTCGGGGCTATGGACGCCTGACTGGCAACGGGGCAATGTCCAAGTTACTTTTGGTGTTAGGCAACTTACGTTGCTCACTTGGTGCAAGTAATAACCCTGGTTACTATCCCTAGGAAAGGAATGAACTCACTTCACGCACACTTTCGAGATGGCATGTAAGCTGACCCAATTAAGGATCTCGTTGTCTCGAATTCATCCTTGGAAGTCATTTCTGGTCTGCGAAACCAGATATTCTAGGTCCTGAATGAATATTTATCCCTAGAACGCTCCGGAGCGTTCTCCAGCGGAGTCGCCATTTGTTGTGCCCTCAGCACACACGCCCCGTTCGGAACAGGGACCCTCTTTTCTTTCACCTTGTTGGGTCTTTCGGGGCTGCCTCATTTTCTGTGCCCCTCATTTTGACATTTTGCATGGTCGATATTACCCTAAAGTTTCATCCTAAGATCGACCGTGGTTTCCCTTTTGGTTTTTGCTGCCCTCTGGGGCCTTGTGGGTTCCTTTGGCCTTTCGGGCTTTGGGGCAGCCCTGGGCCCCTCCAGGCCCGGGCCTCTAGGGTTCCCTTATCGGGTTTCCCTCTTTCATTCGCCGCCCCGACGGCATTTCCCAGGCATCTTTCCGCCCTCCGGAGCCCGCCCAGCTAGTTGTTGTTCGGAGGTCTTCGGGGATTTCCCATCTGACCCATGCTCCTTCGGGCCCCGGGTGTCAGAAGTCCGCTTTCGGACTTCTGTCCCAGGATCGCCATTCGTGATGGTGATCCTTCGTCGGCCGCCCGTCCCTCGGGCCCCCGGGCCTGGCTCGCCACCGCCGTCACCGTGCAAACCAAAATCTTTCGGCGGCGAACTCCCGGTGGCCGCCCGCCCTTCGAGCCCCCAGGTGTTGCTCACCGCCGCCGTTCAAACGAAGGGAAAAATCTTACGGCGGCGAACTCTACACTGCACCCCGCCCTCTGGGCCCCGAGCGTTCTGTCGCCGCTGTCATCAAAGTCACCGAAAATGCATGCGGCGGCCATCGTTGCCCGACTTCCTGCCTGCCGGATCCCGTGGTCTCTTCCGCCGCCACCGACTTAAATTTGAAATCCACCAACTTTTGGCACGATCGTATGTGCAATAAATGCGAGCATTAATGACTGATAGGGTATATAAACCATGGTCCCCAATGTCATTTTAACTTGGCGAATTTGAGCAAATTGGAGCAACGATTAGATTGGAGCCCACTGCAATCGGCATCATCACGATCTTTGACATCAACATCGCCCTGTCAACCCTGCCGGTGAATCCCATCAACTTCTCGCTTAGCAAATTCGAGGCAGGCCATCCTCGTTCGCCCTCCCGCTGTTTTTGATCTTTTTGGATTTCGTTAAAGTGAGCATTGAATTAAATTACGTAAAATTGAACATCACCTCATCGCGCTCAAAACCCATGTTTTAGAAATCGCTCAAACTCAACGCAATGATCTCCCCTCTCGGCACGGAACTCGCTCATTGCGCGGCTGTTCTTCGCGCAGGGTGACCGGCCCCCTCAGGCCTGGTCCCCTCCTTCGCTGCTCCATTTCGCGTATGGATGTCTTTCGACGGTCGCCTCCCTAGCTGGGCCCGAGTCATCAGGATTCCGTCCCTGGAGTGCCTTTCGCACTTTACCGCGTTAAACTGACCTCGGCGGTGAACCTCCGTCAGCTTGCGGCCGTCTGGGTCCCGGTCTGGCCTTCGCCATCCTCCTTCGCCGCTTTTGCCCTTCGTGGAATTGAGTTTCTTTTGGTACGCCCTCTGTGCCTCCGGACCCCGGGCGTTCCCCCTCCGCTACCTTATTCTTTTGGAGTCCCCGCATTTGCATCCTCGCGACCTTCCGGGCCCGACCGTCTGGAGTTCCGTCCCCAGAACTCCATGACAGTTCCGCCGTCACCCATGGCGGAACACTGCCGGCTGCCCGACCTTCGGTCCCCGGGGATGCTTTCGCCGCCGCCGTTGAAAACATCGCAAAATGCATGCAGTGGCCTGCACCTCGCTTCGTTCCGCCTTGCGGGTCCCGGGACGCCTTTCCCCGCCGTCGTTTGTGAGTTGTCATAACTTCCCGGCGGCCGTCCCCTTGCGTCCTCCCATGGGCCGGAGCCCGAACTTCACCTCATTGTCGCTGCTGGGCCGCGTTGCAAAATCTCTCGGTGGCGAACCTCCGTCGGCTCCCCGCCCTCCAGGCTTCGGTATCCTCCTCGCCGCCGCTATCCAAAATGGTTAAAATTCTCGTGGCGGCCATCAGCTAGTGTCCTCCCGGCCACCGGGGCCTGGTGCTCTGAGTGTCGTATGGTTTAAAATGTTAAATCAAACCTCGTTTCAGCCATCCTTTTTGCCTCCCGGGCTCTGGACTTCGAACTTCCTCCGTCGGACTTCCGTCCGATGTCCGCCGCCGCCGGCTTCCTAACCTTGACTGCCTTCCGGCCTGAAACCTCCGGAGCTTCCCAAATCGATCCAAATCAATTCAAATTGAGAATCTAACTTCGACCCACGTCCTAAATCATGCCATTCTCCATCATGGGTCTCTTAGAACATCAAAATCTGACCAACGGGGGTCTCTGGGAGCTTTTGCTCGTGTTTTCCCTTCCTGATAGCATTCCTGCCAAGGAAGTCCGGCCCTCCAAGCCCGGATTGTCCAATTGCTCTAACATGAAATCGATATCATCTAAGGATTAAATTTATGATGTATTTGAATGATTATTTAGATGATATGCTCCCAATACGAACTAACATTAACGTTTTCAGTATTTTGTTGTCCTGACTTCACCCTTTGCTTGCAGGATATATGGAATCAGCCGCAGGAACTTCAGGGGCCTCTACCGAAAAGGACAAGGGTAAGAAGTCTGGGAGGGCCGCTCGTGGAAAGGACGATAAGGACCAAATGAAGTTTCAATTTCAAGGTGAGCCGATCCAGTCAAAGGTCTCGATTGACTGGAAAGAGATCTCAGACACCAATATAGGCCAGGTGGACATAGATGAGTTCACCTAGAGGGTCAAGGTCGACCCTAAAACAAAGAATGCCTGATTGATATGCCAAAGTGGAATTTCCAAAGCTGTCAGCTTCCCTCCCTCTCTGATAGCACCTGAACTAGTAATGGCTTGCCGAGAAGCCTACCAGACGGATACCCGAACAACTGTGGACAAGGAGGGGAATATCCTTGCTGACATGTCTCCGGAGGGAATCACAAAAATATTCCACATTCCTACATTCCCACATATGCAAGTCCCCACTTTGGAGCAGTGTCGGGCGGCGTGGGATGCCAATCCATTGAGCATCAAGAAGTCAATCAACATTTACTGGTTAAAGGAAAAATGGGGCAGCGCTGCAAAGGTTCCCCAAGAGCTGTTCCCCAGCGATTTTCAAGAAGACTATCATGACTTGGTGACCATGCTAAGCAGGGTCATGGGCCTCTCAGCAGCCGCCTACTTCCAGGAGTGGATGGCTTACTATATTGAGAAAATTATATGAGGAAACGAGGACGTGAAAACCAAGAGCTCGTTCGACTGGGGGAGTATTATCAGCAACTGCTTCCACGAGCAGTTCGTGAATGTCAAGAAAAGCAACAAGTTCTACATGACCTCGTACCTGGTGTACTCATTGGCAGATCAGAGGCAGTATAGTGGACTCTTCACGGTGCCGGATGGGGATCACAAACGAGGGCTCAAGCCTTTTGACTGGTACCCTCAGCTACAATACCACTACTTCAAAAAGGAGTACCGCTGGGTCAATGATGCCTTCATAGGCCACATTATCAGATTGATAGTTGGGGACTTCGAGAAAAGGGTATCTCATAGCGCCAGAGCACTCTTGAAGGAGTATGCCTTCTTATACATTCAATTCCCCAAGTTCACTTACATCCATGCCTAGGGATTCACGGAACGGCCGAACAAGCTGCCAAGATACCCGAACGACCGGATCATCCTTCTAGAGCTTTCTCGGCAGCTCCAACATATTCAGACGGTCTTCGGCCAAAAGCATGTAGCAGGGATCCCTTATCCCATGACCCTCGGCCAGGGCCTGTATCGACTACAAACATCTCAATGCGCCGGCAACTCAGAAAAGGAACTGAAGGAATATAACTTCGAATGGTACACAGCTCGCCCACGAATGGACCCACACGACCATGTCAGGAAGGCGCTAGGGCCGGCATACGCTCACAAGTACCATGTCAAAGATTTCTGGGCAGATTGTAAAGATGATAAGGAGGTCCGCATGAGACACTACATGCGAATGACAGTACAGTTTTTGAGGAGGGTACAGCTGTTTCTGGTGCCTGATCAACTTGAGGAGGATGAATCCACCCTTGTGCACCTGAGGTACCCTGTGGTTGCCGACCTGGCAATCCCCTCCATCGACTGGGATGAGCAAGAGGTCGAGGACCTGGATACCATCATGCAGCCAATCATAGCTCGCACTAAGGAGTGGGTTGATGGGCAAGTAGCACAACTGAAACGAAAGGGGGTGACTTTAACTTATGAAGTGCTCAAAAGCGAGCCGAGCGCCACAGAGGATGTTGCCGCCTCCCCATCAGCTGGTGAGACTTCCAAGTCTCCCTCCATCACCAGGTCCCAAAAGAGAAAAGAAGCAGAAACGACACAGTCTACGGACCCCAAAGAGAAAGTAGCAAAAGGCATGGGAGGCTCATCCCCCAAGAGACTTAAGCAGATGATAACTGCAACAGAGGCGCAGCCTCCATTGCTCCTTCCTCCCCTGACTGGTGTGCTGCTCGCTTCTCAGGCCGCAATCGCCTCATCTCCTCCGGCGGTGGACATTTCTGTTCACCTTGCCTCTTCACCCCCGGCCGGGTCGATAATCAATATTGACTCCTCCTCTAGCATGACCACTTCCCCTTCCTCTGCTGCTGCCATGTCACCCATTACCTCCCTGCCTCTAGCAACGATAGCATCACCGGTTCCCCTTTCCACTGTGCCCGAGGCTATTTCATGACACCTGCAGAGTCTTCCCCCTGAGCTCTCGCAACTCCTAATGGACCCCGCACTCCAGGCAGCCCTCACCCAAGCCCTCGTAATAGCTCAGCCTTCGCAACCACCAACAGGTCCGCTGGCCATGGAGGCAATGATGCAGATTTCCAAAGAAATGGAGGAGATAGAACAAGAGGCTTCAAAGCCTATTGAAGAGGAGGCCGATGATTATTATGAGCAACCTAAATATGAGCATAGAACCATCGATAAGGTTGCCTACGAGGAGGAAGAGATAGGCTCTTCTGAGGGCGGGGATGGAGAGGATGGCTCGGGTGCCAAGGAAATTATTCAGGTCTTCTCTGAAGATGAGGAAGAAGAGTTGGCTCAGCAGCCAAAAGATGTTGGGGAGGAGACAAAACAGTCGCCACGTGGTGAAGAGGGACAGCCGCAAGAGGGACAACCTGAAAAGGATATCACTGAGGCTGAGACCCACATTGTGAAGAGCCCCGAAGCTGAGGCTGTTGAAGAAAAGAAAGAAGATGTGGCAGGAGAAGAAGATCCCACCCGGATACTAACTACGAAGGCACCCGTTAAACAAATCATGTTTTATCAAGACTCTGACGAGGAGGAGGATGCTGCCAAAGAAAAGGGAGAAGCCCAAAAGGAAGAAGAGGTAGAAATTTTATAGTTAACGGAGAAGGGTGAAGGAAGCCATGATACACCTAGGGACAAATCTGTTATGCCCGATTGGCTGGAAAAGCAGGTTGAAAAGTGTACTCCTGTTCTGAGCGACCCAAGATCGAGATTGGAAGCCATCTTGGCTTGATCTCTAGCCACCACAAAGAAGGAGAAGAAGACTAAGGTCCGTTCCAAGATAACCATGGACGCTTCTGGCTACCGGGCAGCACAAGTAGCGATTCCAACTGTTGGCCAGGATGGAGTTAGCTATAGCATCTCCACTATTGACCTGGGGATAGCAACCAGGGAACAGAAGGTCGAACACCTCGAGGAGTCAGTGGCCATGGTGGTGCATCTAATTAAGCAGGATAAGGTCACCAAGGATGAGCTAAAGGTGCAAGTTGCTGCCCTAACCGACTACATCCAGCAGTGGTCTTCAATAGACGATCTCCCCACTACCTCTACAGCCACGCCACAACTGCTCTCCAAGGAACAAATAGATAAACTAGAAAGGAGGAAGAACTTGGAGAGGACCACTAAGGATTGGTTCCAGCAAGTCATAAGCATTGGTAATGTAGGGATCAGCTTGGCTGTGCAGATAGCCAATAAGTTCCTGGACCTGGTTCAATCCTTGGAAGGCACGAAGAAACTCTGCACCGGCTTCCCTGCAATCTACGACTCCGCCTTCCCAAGGGTTGAAGCCATCCTTCAAATGCTAGAAAGCACGTGGGAAGAAAAGCTAGAACTGAAGAAGGAGGATCACTGGCTGGTGGACGTGTGGCGCAGAGACCTCATCAACTGAAAGGAGAGGATGGAACAAATCCAGAGCAGGGTGGATCCAGATATTGCATGGATCAAAGAAATCCGAGCAGAATGCACCGAGTACCTTAAACTGATAACAGGCCATGATATGCCCACGGTGCAATTGGATGTAGAAAAGGTCAAGTCATACTTTGAAGAAAAGATGAAGGACGGGACGGCCGAAGATATCACAACGGACTTCCTAAGTTTCGCTGCCCGTGCCTTCGATAGATCAGAGCTATTCAGAGATCAGGGCTCAAAGTATGACGAAGACTGGAAACGGCTGGAGGAGAATGCCAAAGAATGGAGCTACCAGGCGTTGAGATGTGAGGTCCTCGAGGTAGACAAGCTCCAAGCCGTCATCCTCAAGTACATAGAGCATGCAGCCTCCAAAGAACGGAAAGACAGCCCAGCCAAGGAAGAAGACCTCCCAGAAGAGTAGCTACAGCCCAAGAAACAACAATTAGCTACAGGACGAAAATGCAAATAGTGTCATCCACTAGATGACAAAATAGGGAAAAGACAAAAGATGTTTTTAAATTGTAAATCTATTTGGGGGTAGGTGAAACCCTATTTTGTAATGAATCTTGGCCACACAATTGTAATGAATCTTGGCCATTCATTTGACTTTTGGAAAACTATAAATAGAGCTCTCCCCTCATTTGCAAGAGGAGAGAGTTGAGTTGTTGTAAAGGCATGCTGCTGAAATTTATGAGAAATAGCATTGACTTGGTGCATTTCCTTGCTTTCTCTCATGTCAATTGATTCACTTCTCCAATATTAGATGTTAGCTTAGATCTCTTTGTTGTTTAGTTAGCTGTTCATGTTATTTGGATAATCTTAGGAATGCTGTTTGGTGTTCATGAAAATTCGTGCTTTGTTGATGATCCCTTAGTCCATACTTTTTGCTGTTTGCTGAAGGTAGATAGCTGTGCAAAGTTAGCCTGGACTTGATTAAAGCTACATCAACCAATTATCTTTAGTTCATACATGCATGTGGTGGATGAAGGATAAAAATCTGCAACCCTTAGAAGATTGCACAATTTTCATGATACTGTGAAATCCCTGGTTAAGTGGGATATTGTTTTGAAGGAATTGTCCATTGCAGGAACTCCATTATGACTGTTCGCAGCAAGCTTTAGGCTTAGGAACTTTCCTTCCCCTTCGCTCTTTTTTACTTTCTTTAGAAACTGAACAATACCATTCTCATTGCACATTATAAAGCCAAATCTAATAACCAGATGGAGTTTGAGACTGCCGTTTGAACCTACAGCCAACACGTAACTGCTTTCATGCTAAAACTCCTTTTCAAAGATCCAACTTCATGCTTTGTGCCTTTACTTTGTATTCCTGTAAGGCTGCCTTGTGATTCCAGCAAATCACATCAAACTACTGAGGTATCTAAGCACCGTCATAACCTGACATCTGAGAGACCTTGGGATAGTGTTCTGCAACTCGATTGTGGGAAATTGTCTTTCAAGAGAGGCAGTTCGCCTATGCACTGCCTGTGTTGAGAAGTGCATAAAAGCACCATCAACAGTATCTAATGGGTTTTTCGGGTGAAGATCGTGAACTTTGGATCCCACCCTTAATTTTGAAACATCTCTAGCATTAGATGAAACCCTAGTATTATCATGCCAATATTTTTTGATCAAAGATTTAATTTCAACATTCAATTTTATATCAGACGTCGGTAGTCATCCACTGAAACTCCAACATTGATTGATAGGATCATTTTCTATACTCTCTTCTTTTTTCCGCTCTTAGTATTTTTAAAACTTCACTAATATTGTTTACCATTCTTTTATTTAAAATTGCTTTGTTAACTATAGTAGTAGTTATAGCTCTTCTTGCTGCGTTTTTATCTTTAGACTGACTATTTTTCCCAATAAATTGAATGACACTAGCAACAGTAGACATATCATGTTTTAATGATTGATCTTTTCTTTTTGGTTTAACTTAAAAGCCTAACCTATTCATTACTTTCCTCATTTTTTGCATTCTCATCAATTGCATCATTAATTGACATTGAAATACAATTTTTTTATGATAAAAGAATTTGGTGTATATTCTATTTGCATGTGTTCTTATTTTCCTCCAAGAAATTTGACCAAGAAGATTATCGAAAACACCACTTCCAATTTTAAAAAAAGTATTTTCATTAAATTCAACATCACATTCTAGATTTTCATCTTCATTTTCATCAACAAAGCGGTTTTCATTTTTCATTTTCATTTCATTTTCATCCATCTTCATTTTCATTTTCATCTTCATCTTCATTTCATCATTTTCATTTTTCATTTTTCATCTCCATTTTTCATCTTCATTTTTCATTTTTTGTTTCATTTTTCATCTTCATTTTCATTTCATTTTTCATTTTCATTTTCATTTCATTTCACCTTCATTTTTCATTTTCATTTCATTTTTCATTTCATTTTTATTTTCATTTTTCATCTTCATTTTCATTTTCATTTTCATTTTTTTCACCTTCATTTTTTCATTTTCATTTAAAATCTGGTGAAATGATCATTTTGATTTTCACTTGTAACAAAAGATTTTTCTTTTTCATTTTCAAAAATTCTATAAATTTTCATCTCTCTGAATATAGTCAATGTCAACATCATTAAGTCCACATCTTGTAAAACTTCTACATACAAATTTACCATTTCACTAACATGTGGATTTGAAGACGTACCTGGATTTGTGCATATTGAAACATTCTCCATAACATTCAAAGAGGGATTTGAAGACATAGTAGGACTTGTTTGTATAATCATATTCTTCTCCAAATCGACTTCCTTGCAAATTAACTTCATCTACAACCATGGTATCCTCAATGTTTTCATCTTCAATAGTTGTTGAATTGGTTGCTCCACCATCATTCATTGATTTCATTCTCATTCTTCTTTGTCTTTGTCTTTGTCTCTCTTTTTCCCTATTTGCTTCAACTTCTTGAGGAGTCAATGTCTTCCTTCTTTTATTATGAGCTTTATCTCCCATGATTATAAAATTCTCAAGCACAAATGAATGTTAATAGTGAAATTCTTCAAAATATTCAATCCAAATTGGAAGTTGAATACCTATTAAGACAAAATTCTTCCTCTTGTGTTCGTCAAAACAAGTAAAAAACTACCACAATTCCACTTTAAAAATTAAGTTCTAACCTGTAAATACAATAGCTTATGAAAAATCATTCATTTTTAGTGCTCTCTGCCATACATGCAAGTTGCAAACTTCAGAAAAATTGTGCATAGTAAATTTAAATCATATAAACGGGATCCCGCTTCAAATGAATTGGGATCCCGATTATAAAACAGGATCCTGTTTATGCATAAGCGGGATCCCATTTCATAATCAGGATCCCATTCACCAACTTTGAACGTTGGAGCCATTGCTTAGTGAATGGGATCCTATTTATGAAACGGGATCCTGTTACGCTGACAATAGTCAAAATGTGGTTCAAACGTAATAGGATCCCAATTAGTAAGCAGGATCCCATTTATGAATAAACGGGATCCCATTTTTTTAAAATTTGAATTGCTTTTTGCATTGTGGTCGGGTTTTTGCTTAGGTTTTTGGTTTGGGAAAATTATTGGAAGTCTGAACCTTAACCTTCAACCTGGTTTGACCGGCAAGTTGAAGGTCCTAACAATGTCAAGGAAAAATACCAATTTTGGACATATGGCTGATGACCTTTTTTGCAAAATTTTCTGACGAAATTAAAACCCATTTTAGATTAAACAATGCAGATTCTAAATATGTAATTTGTTTTGCAATTGGATTATTTTTTCTATTTTTCAATTAATTTCTAATAAAATTGGTCCATAAACTTTCAATATCAGAGTTTTTTACTATTTTAATAACTTTTTATCAACATAACATTTTGACAAACGGATTGCACGAGAACAAAATTCAGAAAATTCTTTTCAATTTTTTAAAAAAAATTAAAAAATGATAAGTTTAGGTCATCTTATGCATGTTGTACACGACGATTTTTCAAAATGACAAATCTTCCTAATAAAATTTAGCAAAAAAATATTCATTAAAAAAATACAAAAAAATATCAAGAACAAGCTTCAATGAGTCATAAAAATTATCCCAAAAGGATTTAGAAAAATATGATAATTTAAGTCAAAATATGGATGTCATACACATGCATGGTATGGTAAAAAAAAAAAAAATTAAATAGTGGTTTTTAGAAATGCCTATTAAAACTCAATTTGTACAATCTGGGTATTGAAATAAATTACATATTTGGAAACTAGACTCCGAGCACTACATTTTATGGTTAGTGACTTTTTTAAAGATTTCATCTCTAAGTGCTTCAAATTTTAAGTTCAAATGTGTTAAATTCTGAAAATCAGATAAAACACTTCCACTTTTTGGCCAAAAAGTGGACTCAAATTCTTGCACACACCCTAATATTTATTACTCAATGGATTTTGTTCATTGCAAATAGCTTGAACTTTGAAATGGCATTCAGTTCATTCTATAGGGGCTTTACAATGCATATCATATTTGGCCTCAATGATCGTCCTGATCACATACACATCATTGTCACTCAAATGGGACTTCGACTCTTCTAGTTGATCAATGTCACTGACTCTTGAATGATTCCCTTGCTTCCACCATTGGTTTCCTCTCAACATTCCTAAACCTTGTTCTCCTTTAGCACCAAACCAACCCCTGTTTTAGTGTCCCTTCTCTTCAAGTACTCAACCCCCTTCCCAAATTCTGACTACCAATAGTTACCTCATTTCCTAATTGTTGACTTGTTAAGAAAATTTAGCAAGGAATCTTTACACACATTATGAATCAAATAATATAAAAAAAAAATAAATCTAACAACTAAAAGAAAGAAAAAAAACCTAAATGGAGAAGAGAGATGAGAGCGATGCCCTGCATCAACTATGTTCTTGAAACTGAGGTGTTCTTTGGGGGTTAGTTTCTACGTTTGAGGCTACGTGGGGGCATGGAAAATTTTGCGAGGGTTTTTTTCTTCTTTTTTTTTGCTGCTTCTTTTTTCTTAGTGTTTGGGTCAGTCTTTGGGCTCGCTTTTGTTGATCTATTCATTTTTGGTGGGTATGGTATATCCCTTATGCAATCTTCATCCTTTAGGGAGGTTGTATGATAGAATGTCTCATCATCATCTATGCATACAAGTTCCATTAATTTTTTAAACAAATATTTTAATGGAGAAACCCAGTGAGTAGAGATCCACATATGTCCAAAGCTAGTGGATGTTTGGGGGTGATCCCACAAAGCTGGTTTACAATTTCTAGGAGGAACTGATTTTTGCTGAAATCACATTTTTAGAAAATATAATGATTTAAGCCTTAAAAGGTTTCATATAAAGAATTCCAATTGAACATGGTTTCATCAATCTACCTTAAATCAAACCCCATTGGATAGAACCCCGCTAGTTTTAAACCATACCTATAACAGAGTCTCCTTTACACCTATCAAAATACTGATAAAAAACCACTTTTGATTTACCTTTTGGGGGATCAAATGAATTCATTTAAAATTAATTTTTTGCAAGTATATAGTCCTTATTATAAGCTTCCCAACCTTTTGCAAGTATATAGTCCTTATTATTATCAAATTTGAATTAAGATTGATTTGAATAACCATTTTGCAAATTCTCTTGAGATTCACCTTGGTTCCACTTCTTGGATACAACTAGACTATAAAACCCTCATTATCTAGAATATCAACCTTTTGTGTCCTTACCAACTCAACCTTCATAATAGCCTTCCAAGTTTGATAAGGGGAAAGCTCATTTTTTAGGTGATATTCTAGATAATGAGGGTTTTATACCAATTAAACCTCACAACCAACATATAGGGTTGAAAAGAACTCTAAAAGATAGATAAGAGGATGGAATTTTCAACCACTTTGATGTCCTTGATGATTTGGGTCAGTAGGAAGTGAATCTTAGTTTGTTGAATCAAGGATCAAAAGCCATGGAGGGGGACCAGGTGATTTCCAATGATGCAGAGGATCAGTTGGTTCAAGAGGCTGGTATTATTGATGCTTGTATGGCTCTGTAACATACGTTGATTATTTTGATTGCATCGACTAGTTTTGAGGATTCAAGTAGAGCTATGGATCAAGTCTTGGAAGGCATGACTTTCCATATATGCAAGGCTATTTTTGAGTCAAGAAAAGGGAACAAAACTCCCCCCTCTCTTAGACTTCACTAAAAGAATCTTAAGAAGGGGGCTAATGAGAAATCTCTCAAGGTTAGGAGGAAGAAGGATCAAGATTAAATAAAATTAATTGGTGATACATTGGTGGAATCTAGGTTGGTGAAGACTTTAGACTCCCATTTTTCCAACTCTCAAAAATGATTATTCTCTCATTGAATGTAAGGATCTTGAATAGTGTCCATAGAAAAAAAGTTGTTCAATATTTGGTGAAAGCTCATGTTCTAGATGTATTATTTATTTAGGAGACTAAGGTGTTGGTGGAGAGTATAGATAACTTGGCTTCTAAAATTTGGTGGCAGAGTTAGTGTGAGTGCATTGGAGCTCAAGGTAGTGCTAGGGGATTAACCTGTCTCTAGAACCCTATGAATATTTCTCTTCTTTTATGGATTTCATATATGTTTTCCATCTTTATCATGGCTTCTTTCTTGGAGATTGGAGAGTCCATCTTACTCTCTAATTTCTATGCCCTGATTGATCTTTCTAGTAAGGAATGTCTTTCGTCTCATATTTAGTATATATGATCTATTTATCCTTTCCATCCCTAGATTTTAGCTAAGGATTTTAATGCTATTCTCAATTTGGAAGAAAAAAGGGGTGGACAATAGAGGTTGGAGCCTTCATCTTTCCTCCTCAAAGATATTGTGTATAGTCTTAATCTTATGGATGTGAGGCCTAGTAATGACCTATTTACTTTGAGTAATAGAAGATTAGGTAGATATTCTATCTTAGAAAGACTTGATACATTTTTGGTCTCTTATTTTTGGATAGGTAGTAATTGGGCTACTAATTCTAAAATTTTACATTGGAGAGGATCGGATCATTGGGCAATTGAATTCTCTGCTTCTCATGTTCATTTCTTCAAGAATTATTCCTTTAAGTTTCAACTTATGTGATTGTGTGAACCCCAACTATAGGATCTTATGTTTGAGTGGTGACCCCATGGTAAACCAAGTTATTGTATTTTTATGTATTCTATTGTCAGGGTGTTGTAGTATGTTAAGATTCAACTTAATAGGTGGAATAGGAAAAAATTCAATAATTTATTCTAAGCCAAGCTAGAGGCTCAAGATCATTTGGCTTCTATCACCCATGAGATAAGAGACTTTGGTCTTTCATATGAGCTTCTAAAGGAGGAGGTTATTGCCTTAAAAGATTTGGAGGAATGGGAGCTGTGAGAGGAAATATTTTGGAAACAAAAGGCTCATGTTGAATGGCTTCAAGAAGGCAATAAAAACAAAAATTTCTTTAATTTTGTTAAGGTCCCCAAGCATGGGAATTCGATTTATTCTCTTATGTATTATCGAGGTGTCCAATTGGATTCCTTATGGGATATTTCTAGAAAGGCGTGACATTATTTTGCTACTTTGTTCATGGATGATTCTCCATAGGCAGCTGATGAAGAGAACCACATACTTGGTTGTATTCCTTCTCTTGTGTCTTTAGAAATGAATGAGAACCTTATGAAACCCATTTCTCTTGATGATCTAGAGTGTGTTTATTTTATATGAAGAAAGGTAAAATTCCAGGCCTTGATGGTTTTCTCGTTGAGTTTTTTTAATAATTTTGGGAAGTTATAAAATGACCTTCTTGAGGTAGTTCAGGAATCTCAGAATAGTAACCAAATGTTGAAGGCTTTGAATGTTGCTTTCCTTGCTCTAATTCCTAAATGTGAAGAGGCTAACATAATGAATTTTTTTAGACTAATAGCTTTGGGAAATGTGACCTATAATATTCTTTCTAAGCTCATTACAGAGACTTAAAATTGTATTAGCAAGATCATCTCTGAGGAGTAAGGAGGCTTTGTGGTAGATAGGAAAATTTTGGATGAAGTGGTCATTGCTATGGAGACTATTAACTCTATGTCTACTTCTAGGGAGAAGGATATGTTTATTAAGCTTGATTTGGATAAAGCCTATGACAAGGTTAAATGGTATTTCATTCAAAAGGTGTTGTGTGCCTTTGGTTTTGTTAAGGAGTGGGTCTCTTGGGTTATGAGTTGTGTTACTTCCACCTCCTTCTATGTTCTTGTTAATGGTGAACCTTCCTCTTTGGGGATTCTAAAGGTCTTTGGAAAGGAGATCCTATGTTGCCTTATATGTTTATCCTTATGGTTGAAGGCTTGGGGTGTTTCCTTAAAATTCATGTTTCTAATGGGTTTTTCTAGGGATGGAGTTAGGGAAATGGAGTGCCTCCTTAGTCTCATCTATAGTTTTTTGAGGATACTGCCTTGATGGGTGTGGAAAAAATTAGGGAAGCAACTAACTTTCATCAGGTGTTGGACACTTATCTTAGGCATTAGGGTAATAGATAAATGACAGAAACTATTCTCTTTTTCTTCAATACTCTTGTGTTCATCCAACAATAGATTGCTTTCATTTTCAGATTCTATATAGGAGTGTTACCTATGGTTAATCTTTGGGTTCCTCTCTCTATTGGTCCCTCTCCACGAGTGACCTAGAAAAGCATTTTGGATAATTTTTAGTTGTGGGTGAATCATTGGCCTCATAGATGGTTGTCCTTTATTGAGAGGGTGTTTCTTCTAAACTTTGTGATTCAAGTGCTTCTCAACTATAGATGTATGCTTTAGGTGGCTCCTAGGAGTTTTATTAAGGATTTGGATGCTCTTTCAAGGAAATTTTTATGGGCAGGTAGCTTGGTTTCCTCAAAGTGGAGTTTAGTTAAATAGGACACAGTTTGTAGATCAAAACAAGATGGGTGACTTGGCTTGAGACAAGCTCTAGTATCATTGGTTAGGCTTTGGCTCCCAAGCTCTATTGGAGATGGTGCAACAATTAGGACTAGATTTTGGCTACGATTTTTCCTACCAAATATTTAACAGGGGTGAAAAAAGAAGAGGTTCCTCACATTGGTTTGGTAGGTAAAGGCTCTATCATTTGGGATACTCTCAAGCGAGGAGCTAATTTGATTAAGAAAGGTTTATTCTGTATTTGCAATATGGGCTCTAAAGTACACTTTTAGCATGACTCCAAGGATGTCTCTCCTCCTATTTTGGCTATGTACCCACATCTTCAAGATCTTGGTCACTTTTTATTAGAAGTTGGGTGATCATGAGTGGTGGATTTCAAATATTTTATTATTCTAGGAAAGGTGGGAGGTTTTAGATGGAAGGAACCCATAGAGTGGCTAGTTGGTGGCTCTTTGGAGGACCATGTTGAGTTAATGAAGATTTTAGATGGTAGAGTTTGTAACTTAGTTGGGGTGAAGGAAATCTTGACTTGGGGCCCAAATCCCAAGGAGGCCTATTCATTGCCTCTAGCTATCAGGAGTTGTATTTTTTAGAAGTACAGGGGGAAGTCAACTAGTGCAAGTATGTGTGGAACAAATTTTCTTAGCCTAAATGTAATTTCTTCTTATGGACTTTAGCTTGGAACCAATGCCTCATGTGTGACAATCTTCAAAAACGTAGATTTCAGGATCCTTCCATATGTGCACTTTATGTGGTAATAATGAAGAGGATCTCTCCAACTTATTATTTTAATGTTCTTTTTCTAGAGATATTTGGCATCTCTAGTGGGGTTGTTGGAGGAAATTTTGTGTTCATGCTTCCTCCCTAGTTGATTTTTGGAGAATTTTGGGGAGGTCTCTAGCTTAGGCCCCCTTTCTTTAGATTGTATGATACATAGGTCCCTCCTTCATATTATGGAAAATTTGGCTTGAAAGAAATCAAAGGATTTTTAGGGGACGTAAGATTGCAGTTCATCAACTATGGCAGAGAATGGTTGGTATAGTTCAAGATACTTTGAGTGCTAAGTGTTAAGTGTCCATTCCTTTGGATAAAGGAGATGGAGAGATTATTCAAAGGATGGATCTTATTGGCATTCGGTAGGCATTCCCTTGTTGCAAAAGAAGTGATAAATTTTGAAAGAAAACTCAGAGGGAGGGCCATTAGATTCCCCCTCCTAAAGGTGTTCTAAACATTAATAATGATGGTTCTTTGAGGGGTAATCCTATGTATTCTTAGAATTGGCGGTGTTGAAAGGGATATGGTTGGTAATGCCATTTTCTTCTCCTTGATATATAAGGGGAAAAAAAGTAATATTTTGATGGAAGTTTTGGTGATCTTATATGACTTTCTTAACATGCATTCTTGCTTGCACTAGTTAATTTTTCAACTATAATGACAAAGTAGGTAATCACTACTATGGAATCAATAGAGAGGAAAATTAGGAGACACTTTATAATAAAAACAAAGTGTGTTGTGTTACCAATGAATGTTAGTGATGACATATTTTTTCACTTGTGAATGGATAGTTTAAGAATGAGTTGAGGGACCTAAATAGATGGGATAGATAGATATATCTTCTCTAGACTAGATGGAAGGAATTTTGAGGCTTACTAGACTAGAGATGAGTAGGCACTTAAGGGCTTAACCAATTTACTAATATTTGGTAGCTATCTATATAAGGCATAATACATAGGTTAAATCACTATATGGGGGTGGGGGACACTTATGATTAGCCCTTCTATGGCTTAGAAACTATCAAAGCGATATATATGTTTGTTATCTTGGCTTTGGCTCTGAGGGGAGAGTATTGAGCAAGGATAAAACTATTTATATTCGTTTGGACCACCAAAGAGTAGCTCATTAGTGATTAGTGAAAATTGATTGCATGGAAAGTAATTAAAACTAAACATAGGTGTGGGTGTCCTATATCTATCTAATCTAAAAGGTACAAAGAAAAGACCTCTTCTCTTCCCCCTCAACCTCCTTGATCCCTTATTAGCTACTATATAGAGGTGAGCCCTATGAACTTCCCTTTATACCAATTTGTTATTGGTGCCTTATCATAAATGCTCACCCATTCCCTCATATTGTGGTTTATCATAATTTTTAAAATTTTAATCTAAGAGTCATCTTACAATGAACACCCACTAGCTTACACTATGTGATGGCTACCAAAGGTTGGCCAATAAAACAACCTCCTGGCCACCATCAAGGCCTTATGGTTTGCAATCTATGCTAGCTACCAATAATATTTCACAACCATTTAAAAAAACTTCTACTCAAGGTATTATAACACTTTCATGGGTTCTCCATTCATAAAAATTTAATGGTTTTCATTAGACTTAGAAAAAAATTACATCTAGAGGATAATTAAGCAAGCACACCAAATTAGAATGGAACCACTTGTTAAGAGTATGATTCCTTTCTAGGTTTTTGAGATAGAAAGAAATTTTATTTGAAATTTGAGAATAATCCATCAATGTCTAAATATATGTAAGAGTGGATAAGCAAATTTACCTTGTGATTTCAAGGTCACTCCATTAATAAATGAATATTTTTCATTAAATGTTTCCTACTTTTATATGAAAAGAATGGACATAAGCTTCATATTTTCTATCAACTAAATAATGGGCAAGGGCCCAAGACCTGACGATTAATGGTTGCATATGTGCCAAAGTATAGAAGACTAGAAAATACAAATACATTGAGTGAATAGTATTGAGTTGATTACTTCTCCATTAGAGCCCATCAATCAAGATAAGACTAAAGAAGCTAAATCTCACATTTACATTACTTGTGGTAAATGATATAAAGAAAAAATAATTTTGTGCATCCGTTTGTACTGAAAAGTAGCTTAAACCTTTTAGGGGTGTACAAAAATAAAATTGTAAGAGATTGTCTGTGTGCCTTGCAATAGAAAACAACACTAAGAGAAAAATGTGGATGATCTTTAAAGGTAGACCTTCTAGATGCAATCATGTCTATAATTTCTTCCAAAATGATTTTGAATCATTATTACAAATTAATGTAAAAATAGGGATGCTCTAGCTCTATTTGTTTGTCGGATGATGATCTCTCAAATATATCACCCCTATTTTTGTTGAAGTAGCATAGACATGTGGTTTCAAAAAAGAATTTAATAATATCAAATCAGTTGGGTACCTATTCTACCATTGAATCCTAACCAACTAACCAACCATGTGAGAGTCACTCGTCTATAAAATCAAGTTGTTTGTCACTTAACCAACATTTAAAAAAAAATAGTCATTTTGTATCACGCTAATTCTTTCCTTTTAGAATTTGGTATTTAAATTAAAATAGCTAGTATAATGGCACAAAACTATAAAGAAATATGTTGTCCAATGTATAAGGTTTGTGAAGAAGAATGTAATAAGTTTAACATATGAAGATGGTTAGACCTCTAGTATTCACTCTATGTAAAACTAGCTCTATCAAACATTGTATTTATAGCATCAATAGTAGTTGGTTTCCATTCTTGATAACAACTTAATAATTTTCTCAAGAAAATTGTCACAAAATAACCTAAAGAAAAAGAAAAACAAAATAAATACAAAATTAAAACCACCAAATAAACATAAATTTCATTTTATAGTTCAAGTTATATCTATATGGAGAAACATGAAAGGAAGCTAGGTACATGGAAAAGCATCCAACACTAATCTATCATAGGAGAGAATGTGCAAATTTCAACAATTTCAAACCCTTAAACAATTACAATAAAGAAGATGCACATTACAGTTAAAGATAAAATAATATCATAGATACAATTAAACACATAACACCAAATATACGTGGGGAAAATCCTTTCAAGTAAAAAACCCTTTCGGGAAAAAAAATCCCCACACTCCAAAATCCTAAACAATGTATTATCTATAAACAACGGTTACAATAAACTTGCAGTGAAAGCTTCTACAAGAGTTTATCAATGTTACAATTCTGGAGTAAATCCAGCAACATAATAGTATCTCAAGAAAATTTCATACTACTACAAAATACACAAGTGTTTAATATGTGCAAGATATGCCAATATGTTCACATATGGAAAGTAAACATGTGGTTGGAAATGAAATAGTAGAGTTCGACAATTATAAAATAGTGGCATACAATTCAAAAGATGGTAAAGAAGCAAAAAGGTGTGATTTGGTTATTCAAAATATTCCAATTTATCAATTTATGTCTACATTTTGTGATAGTATAGTGTATTAGTATGCAAGGAATACCATTAGAGCTCGATGGTTGGACTTTCAATTCATGTTATGAAAGGACACATTTCCATGTGGTATCATTACTTCATTCATCAACTTTGCAGAGAACTATAGTCTATAGCCACAGTGTGAGCTGTAAGATCACAATATTATAACTCCACACAATTTTCTATATTTTTGCACATGTAGCATTCATTCATGCCAATGATAGTATAGAGGATGATAGAAAGATCATAAGGGAGTATCATTTTTTATATTAGTGATCATCACACACATTCTACAAAGTTCGTGCAAGGTTACTTTCAGCTGTTCTACCATGATTTGGTTGTAAGAGGCATATCATATAGGTACCATATCATATGGTCGAATAACTATTCATCATAATTAAAACACTCACAAATGTTATATTGGTTAAGTAGGATGCATAATATTACAATTTTTAGCATATGTGGAACTTTTGTGAGGCCGAGCATGGAAAGGGGGAGCATGATGGTTCATGAGAATGTATCTAAAGAGCCATAGCATGAGAAGAGTTAAATTATAAAGATAATGCAAAGTTGAAATATGCAAAAAATAATTTTCAAGTGGTGTAATGCTTCGATGGGTCCAAGTAATGAAGGTAAGTCTTTAGTTCATAGATTTTTTTGGTTGATAGATGATACTAACATTGCACCATATGAGGATTTTTGTACATTGTAGGATCAAGTGAGCTACACTCCTTTAGAAGCTCAAATGTAGGTTCATGGAGTATCCATACACGGAATATGGAATGCTTTTTTTCTTCATGAACAATGCGAACCTAGAATGAGTGTGCATCAAAGGAGTGGGTTGAGGAATGGCGGTTAAGTTTTCTTAGCCCACTTGACACATATCGACCCTTGATGGAACTCGAACTAACATAGATGGAATCATCAGTTGAATTTGATCGTGCATATCAGATCTAGTTCAACCAAGTAATATATCTACAAGTGCATAGTTTTTGAAATTCCTAATATTATCTTACTTTGTAGTGTTTTTGTAATGTTGACTAATTTCATCTAATTTTCTGCACATATCAATGTAGGAAATGTTTATGTAATTATTGCAAATGAAGACAATGAAGAGGGAATAAATTATTATTTGTATCATTGTGTTGAATCCAAAAATAAATTGGAGGCCCTAGTTACATATGGATAAAATATCGAATACCCTACAGGCTCGATGGTTGTTAATGGAACATGGGTTAGAAGGTACCCACATAAGAGTGTTAATGTTTGGCTATTTCAAGTTTTTGACATGCATCAGAAGATTCTTCATTACTCAAACCTTGTCATGGAATCCAATGTTCATTTGATACAATATTGTGGTAGACCTTTGAAAAAGATGTTGTGGAGGGTGTGTGAGTTTGACAATGAGGCAATACTTGACACAATAAATAGTAGAACAAACCAAGATGATTTGTTGGATCAATTTTTAAGTATGCATATTGATTCTGTAAAGTCATGTTATTGATATTAATGTATTGTAGTTGATAGTTAGACCTTCCATTTCTATATTTCAAGTTTACATATTTTTTTCTTTTTTTTGTTCAATTTTTACACATACACAGTGAATATTGGGCAAATTATATGCATATTTATGGTTCCACCATTTGACCATCTTGAGACCTTAATTTGAAAACTTTACCTTTGCATCATTAGATTAGACTTGAAATACCTTTTATCCTATCCTATCCTATCATATATATCCAATCAAGTTATCATATTTTATTCGATCTCATCACCCAGTCATAATCCAAATCATTTCTTATCAAAATCAATCTTGTCAAGAGTCTATCTAGATCCTAATCATTGTTATCAAAATCCCCATCAAATCATTACTTAGGTGATTATCCAATCCTAAGTAAGCATATTCAAGCCTTTTCTCAGTTATTATCCAAGCTTAGGCAGGAAAAGAATACTCTATCCAAGCCTTACTCAAGTGATTATCCAAGCTTGAGTGAGAAACTCCAAGTCTTGCCTAGACAATATTGGCCTTGTATTTCCCTTTTCATCATTATCCCCTTTTCTATCCATTTTATCATTATCCCCTTTCCATCCATTCTATCTCAATCACACTTACATATCAAAATAAATACCAACACATGTCCCCTCACACACCCAAAAAATTTAATCACATATCCCATAACCTCAACATTATATCCCTTCTCCTCATATCTCAACACCTCCAATATTTTAATCACATTTCTCCCTCTTATCAATATGAACACATATCACCCTCACAACCTCCCATATCCAATATCAATAACCACCCTTCATAACTGGGCAATGGGAAAATGACAATGCATAACTAGAAAAAAAAGTAGTAGAATACATGACATAAAAAAAGGAATCTACTCTTGTGAAGTTTAGGAAGGTGCATGTGTCGTATGTGCAATGGGAAAATGAAAATACAAAATTGGAGGTAGAAAGTAATAGAATGTATAAAAAAAAAGGAATCTTCTCTAAAAACACTTGAAAAGAAGCAAACCAAAGTGAATGAGATAGATAGTGTATTGAATGAAGAGATTCTTCCTACTATAGGTGGATTTGAAAACATGAAGTCAAAGACTCTTGAACTTAAGACTTCAATGGAGAAAATATAACTAGAAATAGATGATAAGGAAGAAGTAATATCAAATGTAAGTGGAAAAAAAGAGAATTAATGTGGTCAACACATGAAAGTATTGAAGATATTGAAAACTCTATCAAACAAAGGGATGTTGTAGTCCCAAGTGTTCATGAAAAAGTAGCTAATCTAAAGCTCAAAGTAAAAGATATAAAAAAGAAGTTAGACGATCATGAAAAGGAATACCAGGGGTGTTGACAAGTAAGAGTAGTACAAAGATGAGGAAAAATGTGTAGATGGTCAAGTTGCAGATGCAAAAGCAATGCTTGCAAGTGTTGAAATTGAAACAAAACAACTGAAGACTAAAATTAACCAATTAGAAAAGGAATTAAAAGATAAAAAGAATATTTTATCGTCAATGAAAATGAGGTTAGTCTACTCTTAAAACACTTTAAAAAAAGTACATAGATAATGTATTCAATTAAGATATTCTTCCTACTTTCGATAATTTGAGGAAGATGCATGTTTAGATTCTTCTCTATTTTTTGTGTGACCAAATCAATAGTTCCAATGTGTTTGAATGGGTAGGTTTATGCTAGGAAGGGTCCTATTTTGCACTCAAACATGTCGAAATAGTTTGAGGTACATTGTATTAGTGAAGTCTCTTAAGAGACCAAAGACTAAAAAGGAAACAATATTTGACGAGCTATTACTCAGATATCATATCACTTAAAAAAATTACATCTAATAGCACAAGATCATGTAGGGCCCCTCTATAATAACCTCTCTTATCTTTTCATATATCTAAGGCATTTTACCGTGGTGTCGAGTTTTTAGTTGATGGAAAAAGTGTTAGATGCATGCAGTGTATTGTTGCAATGTTGGTGTAAATTTTGTTCTATTCTTTGTGTGACCAAACCAACAGTGCCAACATATATAAATGGGTAGGTTTACACTATTCAAGGTCCTATTTCACACCCAAACATGTCAGAACAGTCTAAGCTACATTGTATCGATGAAGTCACTATAGTGACCAAAGTGCAAAAAGCCAGCGATCTTTGATGAACTATTAATTGGAAAGTGTCACTTAAAAAAAAATCATCTAATGGTACAAGATCACGTAGGGCCCCTCTACAATAACCTCTCTCTATTTTTGATATCTCTAAGGTGTCTTCTCATGGTGTCGAGTTTTTAGTTGATGGAAAAAGTGTTAGATGCATGTAGTGTAAAGTTGCAATAGGGTGTAACTTTCATTCTATTCATCACGTGAACAAACCAACAATTCCAACAAATCCATATGGGTGGTTTTATGCTATTAAAGGTCCTATTTTGTACCAAAACACATTGAAAATATCTAAGCTACATTATACTGGAGAAGTCCCTTAAGAGACCAAAATACAAAAAGGCACCAATATTTTAATGAACTATTAATCAAAAACTGTCACTTAGAAACATTTTTTCTAAGGCTATGGGATCATTTAGGGCCCCTCTACAATAACCTCTCTTGGTTTTTGATATCTTTGAGGCTTTTACCCATGGTGTCGAGTTTTCAGTTGATGGAAAGAAGGGTCAAATGCATGTAGTATAAACCTACAAGGTGGTGTAACTTTCATTTTGTTCATCGTGCAACCAAATCGACAATTCCAACACATTTGGATGGGTGGTTTTATGCTAAAAAAGGTCTTATTTTTCACCCAAACACTCTGAAACAATTTGAGCTACAATGTATAGAAAAAGTCTCTTAAGAGACCAAAATGCAAAAAGGTGGCAATCTTTTATGAGCTATTACTCAGAAACTGTGTCACAAATATTATTTTTGAGGTTAGAGGATCACATAGGGCCCCTCTATTGTTACCTCTCTCATTTTCGGATATCTTTGAGGTGTTTTCCTGTGGTATTAATTTTTCAATTGAGAGAAAATAGGTCAAATGCATGTAGTGTAAAGTTGCAAGGTGGTGTAACTTTTGTTCTATTTGTCGTAATACCAAACCAATAGTTCCACCACATCTAGATGGGTGGTTTTATGCTAGGAAAGGTCTTTTTTTAAACCCAAATATGGTGAAATAGTCCAAGCTACATTGTACCTGCGAAGTCTCTTAAGAGACCAAAATGCAAAAAGGAAGCAATCATTGAGGAGCTACTACTCGAAAACCATGTCACTCTGAAAATTTTTTCTAAGGCTATTTTATTTCATAGGGCCCCTCTACAATTATCTAGATCTCATTTTTTGATATTTCTGAGGTGTTTACCTGTGGTATCAAGTTTTCAATTGATGGAAAGCAAGTCAAATGCATGTAGTGTAAAGTTGCAAGGTGGTGTAACTTTTGTTTTGCTCATCGTGTAACCAAATGATAGTTCAAACACATTCAGATTGGTGGGTTTATGCTAGGAAAGGTTTTTTTTCACACACAAACACGTTGAAATAGTCTAAGCTACATTGTAACAGTGAAGTCTCTTAAGAGACCAAAATACAAAAAGGAATCAATCTATGAGGATATATTACTCAAAAACTATGTCACTTAAAAATATTTTTTTTAAGGCTATAGGATCACATAGGGCCCCTCTACAATAACCTCTCTCAGTTTTTGATATCTCTAAGGTTTTTTCCCATGGTGTCAAGTTTTCAGTTGAATGTAGTGTAAAGTTGCAAGGTGGTGTAACTTTAATTCTATTTTTTGTGCAACCAAATCAATAGTTCCAACATGTCTATATTAGTGGGTTTATGCTAGGAAAGGTCTTGTTTCACACCCAAACATGGTGAAATAGTCTAAGCTACATTGTATGGGAGAGGTGTCCTAAGAGACCAAATTGCAAAATGTTAGCAAACTTTGATGACTCATTACTCAAAAACTATGTCACTTAGAAGAATTTCATTTGATGTTATCGGATCACATAGGGCCCCTCTACAATAAACTCTCAATTTTTGATATCTCAAAGGAATTTTCTTGTAGTGAAATTTTTTTTGATGCTCCAAAAATCATCAAATGCATGTATTGTAAAGTTGCAAGGTAGGATACTTTTTATTGTGTTCTTCATGGGTCCAAACCATTAGTGGAAACACATACATTTAGGCACATATACTCTAGGCATGGTCACTGCCCTTCATTATAAAAAGGTCACAATCTTTCCTATTTGAAGGGTCACAACTTTTCGCATTTGAAATATCACAACATAAATCATATCAACACTATTCGTGAGAACCTGAATTAATTTATTTGAAATATTTCCTAAGGTTGCATTGTTAATTAAATTCTTCAAGGATGTTATGGATGTCTTTCTCGACAGTCAATTGCTATCCCTTTTATGTAAGTTCTTATCAACCTATAAAGCATTTTGACATACAATGTTTTCAATACACATGGAGTAATCTTGTTGAAGATACATCTAGTCATGAAGCAAACAAATAGATATACATAATACACAAAGTATGATGTATACACATGAATACATGTAATATGTGAAGTATACACATGAAGCATGAAGCATAAATGTGAATACATGTAATATATGAAGTCTACACAAGAAGCATGAAGCATACACATGAAAACATGAAGTATATAGAGGAATCATGAATCATACACATGAACACATGAAGTATACACAAGAAGCATGAAGTATACACATGAATAGTAGCATGAAGCATAAACATGGAATAGTAGATGTCTTCCAAGAATTATATGAAAAACTTCTCGAGGTATGAGGTCACATGTAATAGAGTCTTTCTCATTTTTAGTTGCATACTTCAAAGTGCATTGCATAATTACATTAATTTCCTTACCGTGCTACAATGGTCCTATAGAGTATGAGATTAGATGTGTAGTGGTAGAGAGACCTAGGTGTTAGATCACATCAACATAATTATATTCATATGATTGATTTAATGTTCAATAATCTTACAAGAGAATAATGTTTAAATTTTATATATTTACAGTTATATAAAGGAAGAGTGCATGTAATACAATTGGAATTTAAATATTTGAAGTTTTAAACCATCTACAAATATCCATTGAAGCATGGATTTATAATGAAAATATGGACACCATCAATAAAAAAATATGTGTATAATTAACCAAATGTCCATATAGGCATACATCAATATATGTCGATATAAGTATAACATATATACAAAATAGCCATATAGGCTTACAAGAATGCTATATAGGCATACAATTTCAACTATATACAATACAAAATGTATGTCCACAAATGCCATATAGGCATACAACAAAGGAATCCAATAAAAAATTCATTCCCCTCTAGGTGAAGAAAATAGATCGCAAGAATTCTTTGATCTTCAAGGGGATGGAGACACATATGAGAGAGGTCTACTTTGAACTTGATGGTTGCTCCTCCTATTTAGTTCATTATGGAGCCTTAGTTGTTACAATAAAAGGTATAGACATTAATATATAGAAATTACATTATAAAAGATGAAATATTTAACAAAATAATCACCTACCACCTCCAAATGATCTCTCTCCTCATTTGCCACAACAACAGGATTAGGTTGTGGAATTTTGATGTCCTATAGAAACCATCTAGATAGAAATTAAACTAAAAATCAATAATCATTTTAGTTTTCAATAATAAACAACCATAACAATGAATGTAATTTGAAATTTACTAATCTTCCTCCTACCACTATCAAAGGAATGAAGCTATCAATTGTAGAAGACACACCATGCTCCATTTCCCTATGAACATCAAGAGGTGTCTCCACCTACATCATCTATTTAAATAAAACAACATTATTCAATTAAAAAAACTAGAATAGTGATGTAGGTCATGGCTTATAATGTATGTGATAGTCAACAAAATCTTGAGAACTTTGGTAGACATGTATGAAAAATGAGGTAGCATAGACAAGGCAATGAACTATTTGAAAAAAAATTGAGTGTAATTTGATAAAAGGCCTTAGTAGAAATGTATGGAAAATGTGGTAGCATAGACAAGACAGTGAGTTGTTTGAAAAAAAATCTCAAAGAAATGTGGTCTCATGGTGATGGAAATCACCATGAGACCACATTTCTTTGAGGTATTTTTTAAAATGGTGCATTGCCTTGTCTATGCAATTGCTTATTATTATTCTTTGATAGATTTTTTCCAAGCATCCATAGTTTGTTTGAAATCGCCTATTTTAGGATTTTAGCCATAGTAACAAGGAAGTGAACTGTTGATAAAATTCTTTGGTAGAAATGTATGGAAAATGTTGTAGCATAGACAAGGTAGTGAGCTGTTTGAAAAAATGCCTCAAAGAAATGTGGTCTCATGGTGATGGACATTACCGTGAGACCACATTTCTTTGAGGCATATTTTCAAACAACTCATTGCCTTGTCTATCCTATTGTTTACTAGTGTGCTTTGATAGATTTTTTCCATGCATCCATAGTTTGTTTGAAATCACCTATTTTAGGATTTTAGCCATAGTAACAAGGAAGTGAACTATTTGATAAAATGCTTTGGTATATATGTATGGAAAATGTGGTAGCATAGACAAGGCAGTGAGTTGTTTAAAACAATTCCTCAAAGAAAGGTGGTCTCATGGTGATGTCCATCACCATGAGACCACTTTCTTTGAGGAATTTTTTCAAATAGCTCACTACCTTATCTATGCTATTACTTACTATTATTCTTTGATAGATTCTTTCCAAGCATCCATAGTTTGTTCAAAAGCATCTGTTTTAGGATTTTAGCCACAGCAACAAAGCAGTGAGCTATTTGATAAAATGCTTTGGTAAACATGTATGGAAAATCTAGTAGCATAGACAAGGCAATGAGTTGTTTGAAAAAATACCTCAAAGAAATAGTATGATTGCATGGTCTTCTTTCTCCTAGATAGTGTCATTATAAATTTGGTGGACTTGATATTTGACCTTGCATACGATATGTATAGTTATTTGTATAAATATTTTCTTTATAAGGTTCGTTGTCTTGTTGATCAAAAAGGATAGTGTAATTTTTGTCATTAGAGAAGGGTTTCTTTTTTTACTAGGGAACTCACCAAAGTAAGAGTGAAGCATGGTTATGAATATGGATTAAGATGAACAATGCAATGATAGGGATTGTAGATATAGGTTTTTTGTTGGATAGGTCAATGGATATTCCAATTTGTATGGTGGATTTATTGGTCTTGGTACATAATGGTTTGTATTTAAACCTTATGGGAATGTTGATGTCATGGCATGATAACATATGGGAATGGAACGAACCACTTTTTGGAGGTGGTTTCTACCTATCATGGTTTGAAAATGGCACGTTTAAAAGGTTACAAGAAGGTGTGGCTAGAGGGGGATTCTCTAAATATAATTAATAATTTGAAGAAATGTATTGTGCCCTCATCGAGTATTGAAGCCATCATCTTAGATGCTATTGGTATCCTCAATTCTTTTGAAGAATTCTATATATCTCTATATTTTGAGAAGGAAATGAACTTGTTAATATCTTTGAAAATCTTGGTGTAAGGGGTCCTAGGGAATGGGAGGGGAATGACCCTCTTCTCATAGAGGCAATTGTGTGTATAAATGATGATGTTCAAAATTACCAGCTTGGATGAAGATATTTTATTGGTTGGGGCTTGCATGGAAATGTTCACGTGACATGTAATTATAAGGGGTGATGGTGAGCTAGATTGCAATTGAGGTTTTGTAGACTTCAAAGTACCCATTTCAATTAACTTTGCTTGCTCCCTTGTGAGGTCAGCAATGAAGTTATCAAGTGTGGGCACTGACCATGAGGCTCCAAGAGCCTTTTTAGTAGAGTAGAAAGTTGATACAAACACAAAAAAATTTGGACCTAGCTTGGAAAGTATAAAAAGGATTAATTGATCCTCTTTCTTGTCAATTCCACAATCTTTTAAGTGTAACTTCAAGGATTTAAACTTAGAAAAAATGTCTTGTAAAGTTGAAAAATTCATAGGACTAAGACCTAAGAGTTGATTTTCCAACTCATGGCTTCTAAGTTCATCTATTTTCCCAAAAAGTTTGTCAAGACTTTCCCAAACTTGGTTAGGTGTTGTTAAGTTCTCAACATGGAATAACAAATCAAGAGATAGATTTAAGCATAGAAAGCCAAATGCTTGATCACACTTATTAAAAAACTTTTCTTTGTCTTTAGCTGCATTAGGTTCTTTCTCTGTTCCCATAGTTAGCCTATATAAACCTTTGTTCTTAAGCACAAGAATTACTTTCACCTTCCAATCATGATAATTGAAAGGTGTTAAGGGCACAATAACAACATTAGATTCCATATTGCGTTGACCAAGATAGTTGTTTTGTAGAAATGTGTGCAGAAGTGAAAAAACACAACAAGACAAGTACTTCTCAAGGAAGTGTGAAAATGAACCACACAACACTCCCCCTTGATTATTTGTTTCCCCCCCAATTTAGCACTGTAGAGAAGGAGTGCTTGTAACTAACCCAAAAATGACACAATCAGGAACTTTATAAGATGAGTGCAATTTTTTGCTCCATGGGTTCGTGGTGAAAAAAAGGTAAACTTTTGCAAAAAATAAAAATAAAAAATGAGCTATAGTGCAAAAGTAATTACAAATTATAATTTCCACTCTTTACAAATTCCCAATTGTAACTCTTTGAACAAACACAGTAAAAGAGGAAAACAATCGACCTGCAAAATACAAATCACACCTAATCTCTTTTCAAAAAATAAGGCTGAGCTATGATCACATGTTCCTTCAAGGAATACACAGCCCCCAAACATAGAAACACGCCTACAGAAAAAGAATATGCTTGTGTGGAACGCTTAGTTGATATGCAGCCTCCAGAACAAACTCATAGCTCCCAGAAAGCAAATCGCATGAGATCCTTGGAGATCAAGTGCAGACGGCTGTGAGAATGGAGACTTCTAATTTCAAATCTTCAACACAAGAGTCAGGATGGACGACCAATGAGATCGTACGCAGATCACAAATGCCAAGTATGGGAAAAACTAGACAGAGGTAGAGGATTCATGAGCAGAGGATAAAATCCTCAACACAAGCAAGGAACATAGGTCTCCACATGTGCCACACCAAGCAGATCATGCCTTTGAGTAGAAGACATCAACTACAGTGAGAACAGAGGCCAAACGTGGCCAAAATGATGGGCACAACAAGGAAAAATGGCCCTCAAAGTTAGAAACGTGGTGGAAAATAGTGCTATAGCTCCGTCATAAAGATAGTTCAGTCTTTGAAACACCCTATCAACTGGAAGAAACTACGATAGGAACAGGGGTATCCAGGTTGAGAATAAAACGCGCCCACAAGTAACCTTTCAACGCACAGATTGCACACCTGGGCATAAAACGCCTCTTCTAGCCTCCCTTCTTGCCTCCAAACTGGGCCTCCTATAGACAAAAACATGCCTCAAGATACGCCTCAAGAGGAGACCCGATTGCTACGCCTGACACAGGAATGATGAAAAAGGAAAACAACAAACAACAATAAGAAGTAAATGCATCCTTAATAAAGATATTCGTTGATGGAGCAAAGACTCCTACATCCTCACACCCTTGATGCGACCTAAAACTATATGCAATCAACCTAAGGCCTGAGAACTATTTATTCTACTCTGATACCATGTGATAACTAGGAGAGACAAAGATGTATGACAAGCACAATAAGAGATAGAATGCATAAACTCAATCAATATTGAAAGATAGTCAAGGGTCTCCTTATAAAGGAGAAATATCCAACCATGACCAAAATATCTCTAAATATCAGCAGGGAAAAATATCAAGATATATTTAACCTTCACAATAAATGCCATGCCTAAGTAGGCTTAGGTCAACCAGTGGATAGGAAACATTAAATGTAAACACTAACAAAACAATGAATCAAGTTCTATAGGGAATATTATGTTATCTTATAAAATAACATAATGGTTGTAGCAGCAAACAATGAACCAAGTTTTGCAAGAAATATTATGTTTATCTTCTAAAAGTATTATCTATTACATTAAAATCATAAACAATAAAAAGAACTTTAGTTAGAGGTATATGAATTTAATAAAACACAAACATAGTAGAATATATATGACAAAGGACAGGAACATGCATCCAACAACTAATCCATCTACCAAAATGGAAAGAAGTAAAAATAAGGAAAGATATTTTCAATATGATGACAAGTTAATTGAAATTCATAATGGGAACATCCAATACTAAGTTATATATATCAAATCAATGGAACTTTCATCTAATAATGTATTCAATTCTAAAAATTATTAGAGAAAAGGGGAAAATGGATGAGTGTAGAACCTTCTTCCATCAGTATTAAATTCCAATACATTTATAGGTCCAAAGTGTTCCTTCACACCACGAATTTATTCTTCAAGAATCTACAAAGATAGATAATATTAATGTTTATTTATCTGTATGGTAGTGTGAAAAATATAGAATAGCATTGAAAACAAAAAAAAGGAGGGATAATATCCTTCAAGCATAGCACATGCAATACATCATATTTGGATTAGGATATCAAGGATTCTTACATAAATATGATTGATTCCTTGTGAAGGGCTTAGTAGGAAGGCATGATGCTCTATAAATTCTAATTCTTATCTTGGTGATCTACAAAATCCCTCCCTTTGCAAAACTAAAAATTATCCTTCCTCAAGGTTGCCAAAAAGCATTACAATATTTAGGAATTTTAGGAAAAATACAGGTTTTTAGAGGTCTCCAAACATGTACTAAATATATTTGACATTCCTATCACATTGGTATAGTTTTCCTTGATTTTTAGTTTTTAATTCAAACAATGCAACTTAAGAAACTTTTCAAAAAATAATCCTTTGTTCATAGCCTTCTTGTCTTAGTTTTTTCTTTTGAACATAATCCCAAGTCTCACATAAAAACATAAAGCTTTCAAACACACCACAAGCTTATTTTCAATTCAATAGCCATGATGTCCTAGCACCCTATCTTGAAAAGATAGACTAATAGGCCAAGAATGATGGGAATGAAACAATTCAATTTCACTCACTGCCAATCACATTAATAGTATTGCTAATTATACTTTAATTTATCTCTTCCTTTTTTATGCACAATTTTTGTAAAACCTCTCTGCATTTTCACTACTATTTCTTAAGAGTGAGAAACCATGTGTCCATTTTCAACTAACACTGATTCAATCATTGAATGTGAATATTGTGTTGTTCATGTAGAATACTATTGGATTAAATAATAGGTTTGTTAATGTGATTAAGAAGCAATATTTTAAAATATCTTATGCATATTTGAGTGTAAACTACTATTTCGAGATCCAAGTATACAAGTTCAACATTTTTTTAATAATTTGGGTTGGGCATGGTCATTGAAAAAAGGGATGGGCTCCATTTGTATAAAATATACAAATTTACATAAAGAACACAAGTAATAATTGATAATTCAACATAAAATGTTAAAGATAAATAAAAATGGTTTATGTACATTCAAAATACAAAAATTCTCAATGGTTAGATAGGTAGTTAGTGTACCATATATTTTTGGCACCCTAGTTCTTTCTAATGCTTCTAGGGTTTTTCACCTAAAAGGAGAAAAGAGGGCCAAAATGCTCATGTTACATTCAAAGTCAATGTAATATTAATGGAATATGCATGGAATATACCTAAATGCAATGTTTGAATACACGAAACTAATAATATTGTTTGATTAATGAATGGAAACTAAAGAAATGAAGAGTGTTTGAAAACATATTGTGTAATGCAGAAACACCTAGAAATGAATGCAAATTGTAATAGAACTTGACAAAACCGAAAATGTGCACCTAGAATATGGAAGGAGACTAGAAATTGCTTTAGGAATGCTTCTGATGCTATTTTTCAGGCTTGGTGGGACTCATTCACCATTATGGGCGAATCAGTCCCAATTCTGCAAAACTGTGTCGAAACCTATTTCTGACAAAAGGGTATCTAAAAATGCAAAAAACTCAAAAATAACCTTGGAATGGGATTCATTTACCACCCAGGGTGAATAATTCCACTTTTGAATTTTTAAATATTCAAAGGTGGAATCCAAAGCTCTCGATTTGCACTTTGATTCTTTACAGGTGTCTGCTTCTGAAACTCTAATTTTTGAACCTAAAAATGAGTTTTTGTTGATATTTTGACTTTTTGAATGAAGATAAGACTTTAGAAACCTTGTAACTTTATTGTTAATGATTTCCAAGCTTCCAAGAGACCTAAATCTGCAAACACACAAGGCAAGATAAAGAAATGTTGAATGTTAGGGCATGGGGATTTGCCTTGGTCAAACCCCTTTTACTTAATTAAACCAAAATGATGAAAGGATGTAATGAAAAATGAAATAATGAAGTTGATTACATTTCCATGATGTCTGATCTTGAAATTATGTAGCAAAACATGAAGAATCTTCCCTTGAATGTCTAAAAGTTGCTATCTTGGAGACTTGAAATAAAGAAACCCTAAGTTGCTTGACTTGAGATGGAAGATTGGTGGATGAACGAATGATAAGAATTGTGAATTAGGGTTAAAATACTTATATTTATAGGAAATTTATCTCATTATCCCAAAAATTGGATCGCTAAGGCTGACATGTGAAAATAATAAACTTAAATTTCATTTTTCCTGCTCGAAGGTCAAAAATGAGCCAAATGGGACTCATTCACCATGGATGGTGAATGCATCCCACAAGAGCCATTTTGATAGCTAGGAATTCAGGAGATAAGGAAATAAGGTTTAAATTGCAACTTTGCCAGGTATTTCACCAAATATTGCCTTAGGATGCACAATATGGGTTAATAGGGGCCTATTAGTAATGGTGTAAAGGTCAATTAGGGCTTGGGACATAGAATTCAATGTGAAAGTGTGAATAAATACACTTTACAACATTAAAATGAGGTCCACATAGCCTAGGAAGGCATAAGAACCAATGTGAATGTGTAAAACACATTACAACACTAGGTTAAAGTTAAGTTTATTTTACAAGCCTTCTATATTGATGTGATAATGCTATTAAACACATTTTATATTGTTGAATTAAGGGAAGAAAATGGATTTATTAAGTCTAGAAAAGCGTGAAATTATTTTACAACACTTTACAACACCTTTACAAGACATCGTTAAAATCATGTTATTCGATTTGCAAGGGTCCAAGACCTAGTGTGGATGCATAAAATGCCTCACAACAATTGAATCAAGGCCTCATTCAATTCATTTTATCATGAATTATTCCCATGCCAAGCAAGAGGTCCATTTTTCTACGGTACATTTAGCCTAGGCCACTTTAGTGAGAGGATGAACTTGCTTCAAAATCACACTAAAGTAGACATTCAAGAGAGATTTTAGTGTAAAGATGCAGATGAAAAAGAATGAAAAAGATCAAGAAGGAATTCAATCCCAAAGGATCTAAGATCCTAATTCAAAGCATCAAGATACAAAGTCATGCAACGGAAAGAATGAGAAAGATGAAAATGAAAAGGGGGATCAAGCTTCAATTATTTGTCCAGCTAGTTGTGGATTAGATCTAGGCTTGTTTGTTTCAGAAAGAAAATGCATAGTCACTCTAGGGCGATGGAAATATTGGCTATCTACTGGGTGAGAAATCCTAAATGTATACTCAATCTGGGGCCATGGAACTTCTGGTTGTCCACAGGGTGAGAAATCCCAAAAGGTAAAACATACACTAGTTG
The DNA here is from genome assembly GCA_007258455.2 of Sequoia sempervirens. Classification (NCBI taxonomy): domain Eukaryota; kingdom Viridiplantae; phylum Streptophyta; class Pinopsida; order Cupressales; family Cupressaceae; genus Sequoia; species Sequoia sempervirens. Next base: position 18,988 of record VDFB02292423.1, on the reverse strand, counting down.
TTATGCACATAGGTGGCTATGGGGAAAGTCGTGTGGCTGAATGGGCTTCCCGCTCAACCATATCAAAGTTATACTTACTGATAAATTTAACAAGGTTCCACAAAGGAAAGCAATTTTCAAGCTCTACGAGGTAAGCAATACTTCATGTGCTTGGCACTCAATAAAATTATTAATGCAAAATAGTGTAAGGATTGTTCAAAGGGATTTTACTTTGTTCATGCAGGGTCTCATCTTAAGGGACATTGTGCTTAATGTCTCCAAGAGATGATGTGTCAAAATAAATATCACACTCTTGGAGAGAATCATGTCTTAGGAGTAAAAATTGGTTACTTTAAAGCAATTGCTCATAGCAATGGTGTTAGCAACCGCTTTAAAGTGGGGAATACATCAATGACATCTTTCAAAAAAATTCATATTTCATGGTGTGATTTTCTTTCTTGCAATGTGTCCTTTTCTTGGTGGTGTCATTGGGTTTGATGCCCTCCAAGAGTGTGATATGTCTAACTATATGACATTCCCTTAGTGGCATGATGTGAAGTGAGGCATCCCATAAGTGGCAATCTGATATTCTTGATTTTTCCCCTCTTGGAGACTTTAGGCATGATTTTGTCTAAGAAGAAGACTTTACACAAAGCAAGATCCCCTTGAACAAAAAAATATAAACATAATATTCATAAAGAATTTAGCATTGTGGTGCCTTATCAAAGTTGTGAAGAGGATAACCTTGGTATGGTATGGGAGCCTAATATGATTCTTTCATTTTCCACCTTTTCGAGATACTCACCTAGTGGACAGCCTAAGCTTACACTACCCCATAGTGATCATGTGTGTCATTTGCATAGTGGACATCATGTTCTGCTTGTCGACATTTTTGAACAAATAGCCTAGACCTATTCCACATCGTGTTGGACAGACTATTGAAGCTTGATCCTTTATTTTCCTTTAATTTACTTGGTCTTTGATAGGGAATGATTTTGTATCTTTGTCATTGATACATACATATATGTGTATTGAATTTCTATTTTAGTGTGAGTTTGACATCAAGTCATACTCTCACTAAAGTGGGGGAAAAATGTAATAACAAAAAAGTATCCCTTTTCCTTACTTAATTTGGGAATAATTAATTATATATGAGCTTAAAGTTTCCTTAATTTGGTGTTGTAATATGTTTTTCACATTCACATCAAATTTAGGACTCTTCTTAATAAAATGGACTTAATGATGACTTATTTAGGGTGTTGTAAAGTATATCTTTACAATTTCACTCTAATATAAAGCTTTATTAATTAATCGAGGCTAATTGAGCTTAATTGGCCCCTTAAACTCAAATATGAGCCTTATTTATTTCATTTTTTGAGGGATAAAGCCTAACACTCACTAATAATATTTCACAACACTTAATTTGGCAAGGTTTATGTCCTAGGATAGTGACCTAGGACCCATTTGTAACCTAGTATATGGGTTATCACTAGGTCCTAGGACCCCCATTTTGCATATTATTTCACATTCCTCAAAATAGATCCCAGTTAAGTGTGTTAGGACCCATTTTCACTATGGTGAATGGGTCATCCTTAAATTAGGACACACCTTTTTGAAAATATTATTAGTGGGATTTTAGTTATTTAAAATCCTAGATCTGATGTCGACTTGTGTTATTTGAATTTTGGGATTAAATATTAAGATAAGTATAAATATAAGGTTAATTCACATAGTTTCATCTAAGGAAATCTAGAAATTTCAAGTGATCTTAAGAGCATTCAAGTGAGCATTTATAAGAGAATTTCAAAGGCATTCAAGGGAAAATTATTGAACTTTATTGCAATAATCAAAGGTCATACCATCCTGTCAAAGGCACAGTGCATCATGCAGGTTGTTGAGCTAATGTGTTGCTATAGCATTAAAGATTCAATTCAAGCATTTTTTCATATCAAAATTCAAGATTAAGATCTTCATACATTAAGCCCACTTCATGCAATATTCTAAATTTGTACTCCAAGATTTAATTGAAGATTGGTGAGTTGTTACACATTATTATTCATTCATCCTTGCTTTTTATGCATTGTTTCATTACAAGGTTTAATTACCAAAATGGATTTTGACGAAGGAAAACACCTATTCCCTAACAGTCAACATTTTTTCTTCTCTATTTATGTACAATTGCAGGTTTTAGGTTGAAGATTAATTGGAGAGAAAATTTGTGAAATTTGCTAAGTTGTAAAAATTCACATCTTTCTTGCAAGATCATGGAAAATATGCTACAAAACTTATTTCCAATTTTCAGGAGTTGAACAATTGGGATCTGGGAGTGTAGACATTGAAGAACAAGATCCCAAAATTTATTTTCTAAAACCCTAACAAGGACTCATTCACCACTAGGCGAATGATTGTAGTGAATGGGTCCTTAGTGAGGCCCGAAACAACACTCTTTTAAAAAGTTACACACCATTTCAGCATCTAGAAACCTTCCTTTTTACTATTATAACAATTAGTTTTGTTTTCTTATTGTTATTTATGCATTTTACCTCTCATAATTGAGTGAAACATCTAGTCAAAAAGTCGGTGAAGCCATTTTGATCAACAACAGATTTTGGGTTCCCTATTTTTCTATGTTTTAGATAGACGTCAAGACCCAAATAAACTTTCTTAGATTAGTTATAATCAAGGAACTCCATAGATTTACATAGTGAACCAAAATTTAGAGATGAAAGAAATGGTGTCATCTTAAAATTATGAATTATCCTCATAAAAATAATATCCAAATAAGAAAATAATATACCCAAAATAAATAGACAAGAATGAAACCTTTTTGAAGTACTATGCTACAAATTAAATAATAATAAATTAAATCCACTTTCAAATAAACTCTTTTAAGAATAATATTCCATTAGGACCATCTTGGAGATGAGAGATAGGATTGGTCTATTAAAGTGATAGGAATTATGATATTCCTTAGGTATTAGTTTACAATTTTTTAAAATTACTTTTATTGTATAGAAAAATAAATTATATATACATTTTTATTGTGGAGGTAAAAACAAAATCTCACAACTATGAAGTCACATATAAGAGATGACATTCCCAATTATTATTTTTTATTTTAATCAAAATTAAAATAAATTATTATTTTTTAATATAATAAAATATATGAGAATTTGACAAGAAGATTAAATTGTTAATTGTTAATTTTATTAAAATAAGATTAACTAATTGGATAATATAAAAAGAATAAACATTCATAATGAAAAAATAAAGAATCAATTAGCTTAACTATAATAAAAAAATATTGAAAATAATATAAAAAAGTGTAATTAAATGAATAAACAATATGTAGCTAGTGTGAGTTAGTTTCCAACACAAATACGATAACAAGAATAAGTATGCATGTGGATTAAATGACTTTATTAAAATTAACTTCCAACAATTCACCATCAAACAATTCATTGCCATGCTAAATTCATCTCATGTATGTATGTGCATTAAAAATTTATCTCATGTAAAATTCACCACCAGTAAACCAATTACACAAAAATTAATGGAAATTATTCTTTTGTAAAAAGAATCCCAATGTCTTTGAATTATATATTAAAAATTGTTAATGTAATGAGTGGTGAATTTTCCATGAGGTGACTTTGTCATGGAGGTGAATTCTTCATAGTGAATTTTTCAAATGATCTTTAGTGGTTGAAACAATGAGCACATTGAAGTAATAAATATAAGTTCGCACTAAAAGAACAAGGAGATTAATTAATAAATGAAAGAACAAGGGGATTAATAAATAAATATAAGATCTCAATGTTTAGTCATGGGAAGAACATGAACATCGAAGTAATAAATATAAATTCTCAATTTATTTGTCATTGAAATATCATACATGTGAAATATAAGCTCTCAATTCTTAGTAGCTAGAACAACATGCACATCAATGTAATAAAGAGTATTTCTTAATTTTTAGAAATGATGTGTTTAATATTAATATTGAAAATTGTAGTGATAATTATTCTTACAAAAATATATTAGATTGATCTAGATTAACATCAAATTAATATAACAATTTGGCAAAAACAAAATTAAATTCTTCTAATAGAAGAAACACGCATGAAGAAACACTTAGAACTAATAGGAACTTAATGGAGCGCTTGGGCGGGACAGGATGCGGGGAAGGCATTTCAATTTCTACGCAAGCAGGAGATGAAGAATCGGATGAAGAAGATGATGGCGGCGGGTGGACTCATGGTTTTGGGGTCTGCCCTGGTTGTGGTGGACTAGTATCTGGGTTTGCTGGAGGTTGGAGGGAGGATTTGGCTATCTGCGGATGCCCTTCTTTCTTCCTCGGATTGGTTGTGCATCCGTGGGGGGTCTGGTCTTTGGTTGAGGCCAGATTTGTGCCTGGCGACTGTTTTCTTGTGGTGGGTCATGTTCCTCTTTTCGAGGGGTGGCCTCTTTCTCCCCTTTGGTTGGTGGAACTTCCTCCTTTGTTTGTGAAGGTAGTTTTAGGTTGGGTCGGCTTCTTTTCTTATCTTGGGCCCCTGCCTTCTTTTGGTTCTCTTTTTTTGCTTGGGTGTCGGGAGACTTCCTTTTTATCTATGGGACTATGTGGTAGATGGCATTGCCCTAATTAGGTGAGCTTCATAACTGTGTATTTTAGTGTTTCTATTGCCATTGTTTGTTCTCAATCTATTTCATAGATTTTTGGTAGTTTCTCAGCCCCTTCTTGGCCCCTGTTCTCATCTAGTTTCTTTTTATTGCTTGGGGGTTTCGTTGCTTTCTATTGGGATATTTAGTGGCTATTTCAACCCTGACTGGCATAGCTCTTTGTTTGTTTATCTGAGGGTTGCTCTGTCTGCTTCTGCTTCAGCTTTGTCCCTTTGGCAGGAAAACACCGGTTTCTTTGTTTCTTGTTTCTCCTTGTTCCCTGAAGCGTTGTTTGTTTTTTTGGGAGAGGTGCTTCTACCTTGGAGTCCTTCAGGGCCTCTTTGGGGTGCTTTCCTTTTTAGGATGGGGTCTGTGTTTCTATGCTTATTTCTTCTAACCTCTGGGCTTTGTTGCGGTGGGGGTTTATTTGTCCTTCGCCTTCTTGGTTCCATGGCCTTGATTTTCAAGCCCCTTTCAGTGCATCCTTGGGTTATTCTGGTCTTTCCTATGGAGGTGGTCCTATCTTCTATTGAGGGGGAGATGGATGTGGCTGGAAGTGACTGTTCTCCTATAGAGGCAGAGTGGGATGCGGCTTGTGGTGCTTGGAAAAGTTGTTGGGGGGCTATTGAAGCCCTATTTTATGGTGGTTTGGGTTTTTATGGGAACCTACATGTTGCACTCTTTTCTTTATCTTCTATGGAGGTGGAGATATTTGTTTGGAAGCAAATCTTTGAGACATTCAACCCCATGATTATTGACAGTTGCAGCTACGAGAAGTTGGGTTTTCTTTTCTATAGAGGTGGAAAGAATAAACGACTTTTGAAGGATACTATTGGAGCTTTGTGCTTTTGTGTTTACCTTTCCTATAAAGATGGAAGGGGTGCTTTGCTGGACTCTGCTACTTCTGTTGGTGGAGTTTTGATCCTGATTTGTACTGTGAAAAGTTGTATTGGGTTTAAGGTCCCTATCAAAACCTGGATGGTTTGGGTTGTGGATCCCCTCAAAATCCATAGGTTTGGGTTTAAGGTCCCTGTCAAAACCTTGTGTTATGGGCTGATGGTCTTGTCTAGAACAATGGAGTGTAGTGGGTTGTTGGGCCTGTCAAAACCAATGAAGTCAAGATTCTTGTGAATTCTTGATGCTCTTCTTGGCAACCTGCTGGCTTTTGGCTGGTTCCTATCTTTCTGTGTCCCTGGTTTGCTACTAGTTGTTTTTGAATTTATCTTTTGAGCAGCTTGTTCATCTTGGTGTGGATCTGGGACCCCTGTAAGTCCTGATGGTTTTGGGTCCATTCAAAACCTGTTTTTCCCATCTATCAAAAACATGCATGAAGAACAATTTTCTTACTATTATCATAAAATTTTAAAACAATATTTAAATATTACAAAAAAATAAATTAAAAAGTATTTCAATTTTGTTTTCCTAATAATTAAAGCTAACTAATTATGTACTTTATATGTTCTTTTATCTCATAAAATAATGGTGTAACTAAAACTATTTTTAAAATGGCTTTACGTAAAAAATAAGTCATATAAAGAAAACCAGTGTGATTATATGTTTTTTAATAATATTTTCTTTAAAATTAGATGCAAGACTTCTCTTATTGTAAAAATTAAAAAAAAAAATCAATTGTACAAATATATATTATTATAATAACTCTTTTTGCCTTGCTAAATTATATTATTGCATCTATTTTTTTTTAAAATCTCTACCTTAATATTAAATGGGTAGATTGATAAATTTTACTTTGATATTTATTATTGATAGATAAATTTTGTGATATTTAATGCACACAATTCTAATCTTTGCACTTGACTGCTAAGAAATGAACCAATAAAAAGAAAGATAAATGATATTTTAACAATTTTAGAAATAAACAATTAAAAATAGACTATATAAAATAGTTTATCAATTTTTTAATTCTACATATTCATTGATTGAACTACCACTATCATTAAAAAAAAATTGCATGTAATAGATGCATTAATTAATATTCTGCCTGGAACAGAACTAATAATGATTATAAATCCAAAAAAATTAAAAACCATTCAGAGACAATGTATGACCATGAGAAACCAGAAAAAACCAATCACATTATGTTGGACACTCTTCCCTATTAATTGCAATCACATTCAACCGTCAAAAAGAAATTTGCCACCGCCTTTGAAAGATAACCATTTCTTCCCATTCATTTACCAAATAGTAACACTAATCTCGGACTGTACTGAAATCTAAACTAACTACAGATTCCCAATAAGATATACAAGAAAACTTGTCACAATTTCTCCTTTTCAATGCGAAGGCAATTAAAACCCGTTTTAAATTGATCACTTTTTTTGGCACATAAAATGTTAAAAATGGGTTGTTCACCAGATGAAGAATTGAAAGGTCAACAGAAGTTCCTTTCTATTACTTGGTCAGTACTCTAAAAAAGTATTTCAGGTGAAGCTTATCACATAGAAAGGAATCAGGAATAAGGTAGGAACACATATTACCATCCCAAATTAAAGTCCAAAACTCTCTGTAGAACAAAACCAATTCATTACATGAAGTCAATGGTATTTTTTCAACCATCATAGAAGAAGAAGCCAATGATCACTACACAGTATTTACAAAGGCTAATCTTGCAACTAGAGATAATATTATTGTTCTCCTCTCTTAAAAACCTATTACAAAGCATGAGTGTTATTTCTTGGTCTATAATAATCCTCCTCTATCAGGATGCAGAGGAAATAATTCCATGGTTCTCTTCGTTGCTGCTTCTTCTTCCTGAACATTAATGGATAAAGTTCCAAGTTAATAGATAGGTTTTATAATGCAATGATTTTCTTATCAAATAAGATAAATTGTTCTTACCTATACATCAATCTTTTCATCCATGTACTTTGATTCTGCAGAGCATGCGTGATCTGAAAAATATATTTCTGTATCAACTCAATAACTGAGGAAAAGAAATCTAAATAAATTATATTTTGTCTAAAATTTAAAGCCGCGGGATTCTTTTCAGACTTATTGCCCTAGCCTGGGCATAACTTGTATGCTTAACAGTAAACAATCTTAATGAGTACATGGGTTGGTCAGATCGCATTGGATTTAACATTAAGATTATAGAAATATAAAATTTCATGTTTACATATAAAACCTAATTCCTCAGAAAAAAATATGAATACTTTTAACCACAACATATCGAAGAAAATCACATAATTCTGGTTTGTGATAGTTCTCTCTTGCGTTTCTCTCGAATATTTGTATTATTAAACCAATTCAAAACATTTTTGCGTTCCACTCTTCCATATCGTTGCACACTACTACATCAAGGGGGTATTTAAGACGGTTTTTAAGACAATATTTGAGTATATTGTCTTAAATTGAGACAGAAAAAAAGTTGTTTATTGTCTCAAGTATTGTCTTTAAGGGGGTGTCTCTATAAAGACAATATGACATAGAAGTATTTTTGTCTCTTTAAAGACAATATGAAATTGTCTCTATAAAGACAATATGATAGAAGTATTTTTGTCTCTTTAGAGACAATTTCATGTTTGTCTCTTTAGAGACAATTTCACTTTTGTCTCTTGAAAGACAATAGTTGGGATTAAAGATATTGTCTCTATAGAGACAATATGTAAAAATTGTTTCTTTAGAGACAATATGTAAAAATGTATTAAAAAAATAAACAATTCAATGTTTTCAAATTCTCGTCCTCCTCCTATTTGTTGGAGTTTTTATTTTTTATTTTTCAAATGCGATGGAAAATTATAATAGAAATTATCAATGATTTTGAAGTTGGAACAATGAACAATTGTTGAATACACAAAGCATAATGTTCATAAAAAACAAAGAAAATAATGCATCCTAATCCAAATTCATAAAGTAAATGCCAATAAGTATTTTTTTATTTATAGTTTATAAACTTGTTCATACAATCATGAGCAACACGTACGTCATAACATGACATACACAAACGATTCATTTCTAGGAAAGAGAAAATGTTAATATTTTCCTAAAAGCCATTGGAATATACCCAACTACCAGCATAACTCTTTCGAGCATGGCAAGGTAGCTTGACAAAGAGTTGACTCAATTGTCTGGACTGGACAATTTTGCTTCAGAACGGGAACTTTCTTCTTGCATGCTTATGTATGGTCCTTTCAAACGCTGATAACTTTTCATTGTAACAATCCACTAAATCATGTACTTTGTTATTGATGAACGACAAGATTTCCAAATCGTCTTTGAGCATAACACAGCCTTTCAAGATTTTGATATGATTTTGGAGAGAGTTGAATTCTTCCTTTAAGATAATCAATACGGTGAAAGCAAAATTTTCCTGCAAGCAAACAATATTAGATTTAACAAGTAAATCCATTTGCATTATTCATTTAAAGAACCACAAATCCACAAGTCTCTACACATTAACTGAAAATAATAAATCTGCAAATCAAACCCCAAAAAAAATCCAATTATAAGCAACCACTACACTAGTCATTTGATAGCCCAAAAGTGAAAATATGTGATCCCAAAAAACTTTCACAAATATTTTCTTTCATATAACTTACTGCTCAAGCTGGGTTGCAAACTGTGCAATTTTAAGTTGGCACTAGTTAGCCGTACTAGTAACTTCTTCACATTGATAGAGCCCTACAACTAGCTCAAACTATTCCAAAGCCAGTTCCAAAGTTTCTTCAGCTTCATATATTTCACCGAATTCCTGTAGAAAACAATATTTTGAAGTACATTGGAAATCTAAATTATGGAAATTGACTTCTAAATTTCCAAATCAAAATCTGGTTGATGACCTCCAATATCCCAATTGAAGTATAAAACTCTAGAAACCAATAGATCTGATAGATACATGAAATTCTAACTTTATAAATTATAAACAATAAAATTCTGCTTAGACACAACCAACACACAGAACAACCAAAACTCTCAGGTAAGCCAATTTCAATTATGATGCTAAGGTAAATCAATCACAGAAAAAAAACTAAATGGACAAGGAAAATCTCTATGAAATTTAGTGTAATGAAGAACAGTTTAGAAGCTGTGATAGTTTTAGCATAACAAGGAGTACAATACAAGAAACAGCTGTGAGAAGAAGTACCAAGAACTGGAAGTTACAGCCATCTCCCACTTTAAGAAAAAGACACAAAATAATGGACTGGAAAGAGAGGACAGCCATAGTAGTGCCAAAACTAGTGTTGACCTTAGAAACTACTATCTTTGGGTCACCATTCAAATTCAAGGAGGACTGTTTGGTCTTTGCTCTATCTATGACCCCAATCACCTCTTAATATGACCTAAGTTTGGAAATGGATGAGGTATAACTCACCATTATAGATTGGGTTCTCAAGGGAAACTTTAACATGGTTGAATACTCTTTTGACATACGTTGGAGTAACAACTCACACTTGTCTTGAGTTAAATTTGATGCTTCTAGATCTTAGCCCATAATTCTTTGGGTGTTTTGACTCATTCACTAGATTTGTATAAATAGTTAAAATCACCATTGGTCCACTTGGAGTAATCGTAAAGATAGATTCTTCAGAAAATGAGTAGATTAGACTACATTAATCTCGAATGGTTCAAACAAGTTCAAACTTAAGCACCCTTACCTAGATTAGAGTTCAAATGCTGGAATTGATTCCAGATAAAATTTGCATACTAATAACACATTCTTCTTGCTCTTCAACTTGAAAGCAAATATAAGACAACCTTTAGATAATTTATACTATAATTATTAACAATCAACAGATTAACATTCTAACATTAAAAAATGCCAGCATATTGTACTACCTCGGGATGCACAATTCCAAATGCCCCAATGCTCTTCCCTTTAAACATAATATTTGCTTGTCTACTAAGGAAAAAATCTGGCTCCTGCAATCAAAAAACATCAGAGCAATGTTATTTATAAATTTCAGTAAAGTGTTTATGCTAGATATGACTACTAGAATATTCAAAGAAAGTTCATTATCCTTTTTCCCCTATACTAATTAAACAAAACCATTTGAATCTTACATGAGATGGCCTTATATAATAGCCTGAGTTATCTCCAACTGAAACAAACGGTACACTGACAACTTCCATAATTCTATCCACCAGACCATGAATTACCTGCAGGAATCAACAAGTAAAACATGCAATGAGAAAATGCAGGGTATCTCAGACTTAATACTAAGAACTCCTTTTGTCCCCAATGCCAAAATTCTTTTATGGCTCAATTAATTTTTATTTGGCTACGCAGACTTGGGAATTAATTTTCCAAAATTTATTATTAATGGTTGTTGAGCCAAAATATTTTTATGATTTTTCTATGATGCTAGACATTCAAATTGATCTCCTCCTATGAAGGACCAAATATGGGTATCTCTTATGACATCACATTCAAACACCCACGGATTTGAAGCTTAAGGGAAAGTCAACCTAGACATATTCTCAAGGCAAAAAGGTTGGACAAAAAACTTCACTTCAACAATGCACTATGGAATCGTTACTTTGAAATAGATCACATGTTGAGGATGAGAAAAGGTGGGAACAAACTCGAATTGGATTACCAACAATGTCAAATTTGGTGATACCAAAAGACGAAACCTTCTGTAAAGAGAAAAGCCAAATATGTGTGTCTTTCATGACCTCAGGCTGATTCACCCAAGGATTTGAGTTTTCAGGGAAAGCCAACCTAAAGATATTCACAAAGGTAAAAGGGTTAGCCAGAAAACTCAACTTTGACAATGCAGTAAGGAATAATTAGTTTGCGGCAAAGCACATTTTGAAGAATGATAGTTTGAACTCTAGTTTAAACACTCTAAATAAGAACCTAATTAGTAGTCCCAAAACCTCTGACCAGTAAAGAAAAGTAGACTTTAATCATTAATGACTACATAGATGAGACACATCACGATGGAATGTAGTGCAAATTTATCTGTACAAACTGGCACTCAAAGATAGAAAGTGAGACATATCCCTTGGAAGGATGCAATTAAGAAGGTTTCAAACTAAAAGACGAAACATAGAATATAACTCCCAAGTATACATTGCCATGATTTCTAGAGGCTCTCCTTTATAGAATAATTGAAACTTGAAAAGAGCATCCTCAGAGACACCATTTCCCACACAGTGATATGGATGAACAGTCTGAACCTATTACAACTTAAGTTAACTTGCTCACAAGAAAATGCTACAAAATTTTAAATATGATTCTTGGTGAGGGAAAGCTAAGCTTCCAAACAATTTATGCAAGCTTAAGCAACTAATCCTGTGCCTCCCCTTGATTTTTTTTTGAGATAAATCATAAAACAAAACATTTATATAGACCCAATTCAGAAAGCATACACTTCTATTCCTTCACTTTCTCGGTCATTTAAATTCTGACTTTACTTTTACTCTTTAACAATTAGAATCCAGTATGATATCATCAACATTCAACGGCTCATAATTTTTAGGCATTTAATCTAGAACATTTACATAAAGCTGTGCACATCATATCTTTCCAGAATGGCATACATGTTATCTCAGTTCACCATTCCATAACGGATGCAGAGAAATTAATAGTTTTTGATGTATTTGGTCCATTCTTTTAGTTGATCACTCACAACATTCAAGAAAAGTATTTTGAAATTATAAGTTATCTGTTATGAATTGAGAAGGAAGAAACCAGAATGATTAAGAAATGAAATTAGAAGGAAATCCATTTCTTTATATTATTTAATAGTCATATTATGATAAGGTATAAGCCAAGGAGATTTTGTTATGCCGTCCTTGGAAATATCTACATATATGATGATTTTTTTAATTTTTTGATGAGTATACATGGCACATAATTGAAAGCATAAAGGAATTTCTATAGGATGAAATGATCAAATTTCAATTTTATAGTGTAACAAATTTATTTCCAGTCAAGAGGAGTTCCATTCAGTCAGACCTCAAACCTCACCATAGGTCATTCACCCCAGAGCATGAACTTGAGATGAGGGGGGCCGGCCAGTGACATCATCCTCGCTCTTGCCTTGGGTCTTCACAAGCCCATGTCCAAGAGTTGAGGTGCAAAGTTGGAGTTCCTAACTTTAAAGGACTAGTAAAAGCAGCCAAATGAAGAAACAGATATATCTCTTCAACCAAGGTGTTAGCTTATATTTTAGTTCTCAAGGATGAATGGGAATGAAAAAATTAATTCTGCAATGAAGTAGTATGATGAGGAATTATCATGAAAAGATTGATTAGCTTCAAGAAACCTCTTAGCAGTTCATCTACAAGTGACTCTTCAGGCTAGCAATCACCAGGCCTACCAATAATAATATTGATTCTGGTAAAGTTAGTAATATTGTTTCCATATAGAGATATAGAGATATTGTTCAAAAGTGATAAATAATTGTCTCAATGACACTTTTATATTACATCCACTCACAAAAGTGATAAATAATTGTCCTATTTTTATTGAAAAAAATTAACTTCGAATGTTGAAACCTTTGATATTGAAGAACAGTTGTTTTCTGAGGTGTAATTTGCAGAATTTAAATCCGTACGGTTGCAGGTATTTAAAAGTATGAAATTCTCATATAGGAATTGAAAGTCGTTATAATGGGGAAGAAGATTGGAATGAGGTTCAGGAGAAGACCTGATAATCCTACACAGGGGAAGATGATCATTGGCATCTGTGTACCAATTAAGTGACACCTTTTCCTTGAATGATACAATAATTATTTATTTACATTTGCTATGATTTGGTATTTCCCTACATTTAAATCACCATCACATGCCAATTTTCGCTATTTCGTGGACACTAGTATAATTTCTTAGACTCTTACTGAATAACTGAAGTACAATTGCAGGCTTACAAATTGTACTTAACTTTGCTGGCTGTGCATCTGGATCAGGCACTGGAAGATGATAGAATTTCTTATCCCTACAAACAAAAGTAGGGTGTATAGTTCTCAAGGAATTAAAATTAGCAGAACTAGTAAGAAGAGGACTGTTTGAAGTTTTCATTAGCTCATCTTGTAGCTCATTAATGCGTTTCAGGAGCTCCTTCAAATACTCAACAGCATCCCCCAAAATTGACGCCCTATCCATCTGCTAAACAAGTAAAGTAGTTCTATTTACTACATAGAAAAACTCTCAAATATAAGATAAAACTGCAAATTTTTGTCAAAATTATCAAAGCCAAATTATAAAGTATGTGATCCATCAGATAAAATCAAACCCTTCTTTGCTATGCCTTGAAAAATTATGAATTAAAGCCATTATGTATTATCTAATACACTCATCTAAATTATCAGAACATCGAATTCTAATAGGTTATCCCAGCAATCTAAAAATTAATTTATACCACTCCAAACAGTCAAAGCTCTAGAAGGAAAATATTCATTATTCTGTTAATGAAAGACTCTCAAGACATTTTTGGAACCACTTCTATATTTTTGGGGGCTTGGGAAAGCCAGGATACCTGAGGGGCTGTTGAAATCAATCTGGTGATTAGAATCTTACTTCAGAACCCAATTCCAAACTATAAGAAAAAAATTACTCTAACCATCAACAGTTTTGATTCTTGAAGACCCAAATCAGAACTGTATTATGTACAGAAACATACAATTATGTTGTTCTGGTTAATATGAATTTACAGTCAAATTTACCTAAAAGGGCATCTCTCCATAGACCTACATCTTAGAGTAAAGCTCATTTGACTAATGAAACTACTGTGTGTTTTCCTTAAATGCACCAACAGGGAAGTAAGTCTCTAAGACAATCAGAATTATCTTTGAAAAGATGGCATCCAGAATATTGAACTGCAAATCTGATAAGTTGTCTAGAAACTCATCCAGCAAAGACAAAATTTGGCCAAATAAGGAAAATCGAATTTCATTGGCCTTAACACTAGCAATTGTTGCTTACAAATTCCTTAAATGTACCTGTGTAATTGGGGAAAAGGGAAAAGTGAGAGATAAGAATACAAAATGCATGTGTTTCCAAGCCTATTCTTCATTGCAATCCACATATTCAGCCATATAAAATAGGGAGACATCATTTAGAGGGATGGTCTAGCAATATTAGTTGTTGTTTCGTACTTGTCATTAGCAAATCCACATGTTTCCAGCATAGTGACATCATTTGGAAGGGTAAAGTTAACAATGAATTGCTATTCCAGCCTAACGCCACCATTGGGAGGATACATTTGACAATATACTGCTATTTCGGCCCTATTTCTAATAGACCTGCATCATTTCCAGCTGATGACAGATTTTTCTAGAACCATACAGCCAGTTGTACATCTCCAAGCAACAGCCATACGCAACAGCCATACCAATAACCCATTAGTTGCCAACCTCAATTTGTTGTTTACAAACATTACAGGGTCTGATCTAGATCTGACTTATATCTTTTCACTAGAATATAGTATTCTATGAGTGCAAAAATATTTTATAAATTCTGATCAATACTTTCCAGCATCCTCGATCATTGTCTTCAGCAGCTATACCATTCAAATAAATCATATTGGAAGACTATTTGGCAGCCCTAAATCAGAATTGGCTTCATCTAGCAGTCTAGGGTTTTATGAAATAAATCAACAAGGTTTGATGTTGTTTATTGCAATTGCAGATTGATATCAACATTTTAAGGGTTTTGAAAAAGTGTCATCAGAATTTGTACTTGCAGTTTGGTTTCATTTCCTTTCAAGAAAAAATAGAAAATAAATATAGTGCATGTTTCCAATTGGGAGGACATTAAGATGCTAAGGTTTCATACTTGTTCATTGTGGGAGTAGAAAAATCATAGAAAATTCAATTCAGGACATTTCAACTACCTGGATCAGTAGTGGATACAACATAATCATGGATGCATGGATAGACATCAAACATCATCCACTCATCAACATCACGGTCACATGTAAAGAAGACCCTTACTTCCTTACGACTATGAATTGTTCAGGGTACTGCAAGGATGTTGAATTTCAAATCCAAATCCAAATACAAAATATCTACAAAGCTACAGGGAAATTGATTGAGACAGCTTACAAACATATTTGGTGGACTCCTTGTTGTGTGCATGCCATGAATAATGCACTCAATGCCATGGGAAAAATCAACTGGATCAAAGAGATGGTAAATAATGTTAAAGATGTACAAATATTCATGTACATCCACCACACTTCACACCCACTCTTTAAGACCTTCTCCAAGAAAGAATTTTTAAACGTGTAGAGACTAGATATGAATTGTAATTCATTCTCTTGGGAGGATGCTTGAGTTACAAGAGGCATTGCAACCAATGGTCATGACAACCAAGTGGAACCAGTGGCTCAATTCTAAGTCAGAGTAAGGGAACAGGATGCTCCAATCTTAAAATTCAACAGATATGGGAACGCTAATGCACCTAGCCTTGGAGAGGTTTATGAGCACATTGATAGTATGTTTGGTCAAATGAAGGTCATTTTACAAGAGAGACCCTACATTACAATTCTACAATTAACATACTCAATCAATCATTCATCACTAATGAGAGATGTTCCACACTCCCTTGCACATGGTTATCTATGCATTGAACCCGAAGTATAGATGCAAAGGCCTGGCAGAATTACTCCTATACAAGATGTTAAGGTAAAGGTGGGGTTCATGAAGGTTGTTCAAAAGATGTATGATACTCTAGATTCTAACATCAATTGTACTTTTTGGAAAAAATGTGCCAATCCTAAGGGATATCCAAAAGGGATCAAGTTGAATAGAAATACTAGCACAAAAGCATCCAAATCTATGGTGGACCATGCATGAGCCTGATTCTTTGACAACCACACTAACCATTCATTTATTTCCAAAACACTTGTTTTTAGTTCTTCTACCCCTGAGAAAAACTAGTCTACTTAAGGGATATCCAAAAGAGGTCAAGTTGGATAGGAAGACAAGCACAAAAGCATCTAGATCTATGGTGGACCATGCATGAGCCTAGTTCTTTGGAAACTACACTATCCATTCATTTGTTGTCCCAGCTTTCTAGTTCTTCTACCCCTGAAAAAAACTAGTCTACTTATAGCTTCATCCACTCTATAAAGAGGAATAAACTTACCTCTAGAAGGGAAAAGAAGCTTGTAGTTGTACATGGTGACTTGCATCCCATTGATCATAACACGCTTATGTACAAGGAGGGTCCAACAACCCAATAAGATGTAAAGTCAAAGGAGCCAACCCAAGTTGATGATAATGTGGCACAAACAGGATTGGTTGGTACTGGTTTGGAGAAGCTTGACCTCAAGATGTCCAACAATTTGAGTGAAATTTTTTTCAAAGACTTTAGGGATGATTAAAAGCATTGGCCAATTGGCCAATTGTATTTGAATTTTGAATGTAATCATTTTTTGAATATAATATAGATATCCTGATATTCAACATTTTCATTGTTCAATGCAATATGTTTAGTACTGCATATATTTTCCCTACCATCCCCCATTGTCACCAAATCTAGGCCCTTGGTTTCCCTATCACCGAGACCCATTCCAAAACTCCATGGAACATAGATAATGCACAGGCCAGCTGTAAGAGTACAGAAAAGATTCATGAAAACACTAAAATGGTCTGAGGGATGGACCAAACAAATTTTACTATCTAGTGCATCTTTCTATGAGGGTAATCCTCTAATGTGATTGATTTCAACTAGTGACACTTTTGTTGGTAGTTAGGTAATCCTTGATGAGAATCATATCTACTGATATGTGTACAATCATAAGCAATCATTCCCATATG
The DNA here is from genome assembly GCA_007258455.2 of Sequoia sempervirens. Classification (NCBI taxonomy): domain Eukaryota; kingdom Viridiplantae; phylum Streptophyta; class Pinopsida; order Cupressales; family Cupressaceae; genus Sequoia; species Sequoia sempervirens. Next base: position 1,628 of record VDFB02292423.1, on the reverse strand, counting down.
TATGGGAAAATCATTTCCACATGTGTGAGCACCTATTGCACACCTATGAAGGTTTGTGACAGAACTCAGTTTTGAAGAAATCACTCTCAACATATGTGAAAGATACCAAAGAGACAAGGAATTAATTTATATGACTATGAAGGGAAATTATGGGCAATGAATTTGTGGAAAATAGCAAGAAGAATAGACATTATTATCAAAGACTGAACCTTGGCAAATTCTATTTATGTTTCCAGCTTCAAATAATTTCTGAAGTTAACCAAATTGCAACAAAGGAACACGTAATAGAATCTAGTTAACACTGAGAATCCTACAGTCTGCTATGCCTGTGTGGTATTAAAAGCGAGTTCAAAGGAAATGTCTAGATGGGAGAATCTAGAATTTTAGATTCCACATGCTCAAAAATGGTTAAAATCAATATCAGTGATTTTTGGTCGTTTGTGTGTAATGAAACACTAAAATAAGAACACATTCAATTTGAAATGTGTAAGATGCATAAATTTCAACTCATAAAGATAAGTACATTTCATTATGTATTCAAATATCAAACATGATACACTTACTTGACGATCCTTCAAAAGGTTTCCAAGAATCATATCTAACATTCTTTGCGAGATATCCCCACTTTCTTCCAAAATCAATTCCATTATCACTATCATAACTTGTTGAACACTTGGTGGATGATATTCTCTATAATTCAGCACAAACAACCAGGTAAGTCACAAAGTTGTAATAGTTATCTATCTTCCATTTAAACACTTTCTTAAGCAATAGAATAGAAACTTCCAACCTAGGGTGCATAAAAGGTAAACTCCCACATTGCAAGTACCATTCAAAAAAAATTATTGGAAAAAACATGGCACGTGGCATGTGGCATATTCCACAGCATCATCCTACAAGAATGACAAAAAGAAGTGTCCAACATCTCAACTCCATCCTAAACTATAACCATGCAATAAGCAGTAACTCATGTTTCTCACGGAAGTAATTCTAACCAGTGGATAAGAAGACACTCATTGTAGAATCAATCTTCTTAGAGAGAGGCTACAAGAATGGCAAGAAAAGGTGAAAACCCTTGCAAAATTTACACATATATAATCATCTCTTAAACCATCTTAAGAAACACGTGTTGTCATTAAATGAACAACCTATTGGATTTATTTACAAAATATAACACATAAACAGTACAGTTGAGTGATTTTTCTTCTTTATTTGTGTCCAGGTATTCTTTGGTTTAGCATATCTTCTAGTTCTTGCTAAAATTTGATCAGTAGATCCCACTAAGAGAAAATCAGTAATAGAATTTTTGTTCACCTTTCTCCCATTGCAGGATCCATTTTGAGAAGGTAACTGGAAAATGTTACCTTACTCTTTCAGTTTTCAACTAGGAGACATTTTTCAGTGTTTTGTGCCTATTTCAAATGTAGTGATGCAAGAATATTGATGAAATAGATGGAAAACCATCAATCCAAACAAACTTCCTAGCATGAAGTAAATCATATTCTTCCCATATATTAATATTCAAATCTACCAGCTTCTGCAAACATGATTTTCTAAAGAAAACATATATAAAAGTGAACCTTTTACTTAAGGAGTGTTCATTTCTTACCTCACTACAGAGAAGAAAA
>VDFB02292422.1:0-124154 GCA_007258455.2 Sequoia sempervirens | reverse complement strand
AGAATCTAATGGATGCATATGAGAGTGTGGGTAATACCTCACGCTCAAAGAATAGTAATGTCACACGATGTGTCATTACATTGACTTTGGTAAGCAGTCAAACAAAAAGAGCTCATCTCATTAGAAAGACGAGTGAAAAATGAGAATTAGTAGAAAAACTTTATCAAAAGTCATTCAAAGGCAGCAAGGAATTGAGGGCACCGATTCAAATGAATTATGGGCATTCTTGGGGAGACTGCCACAAAAAGATAAAAAAATATTTGAGGCATTGAGAACACTAATTGAAGAGTATTGGAAGAATAAGACAAGGTCATCTCTGAATCAAAGGGATGTGGTAAGAAGGAGAATTGGTAGTTGAAACCGTGAGCCACATCCAAAGCATTGTTTGGATATGACTCAAACCCAATTTTTTCAAAAATTTCAAATGGATTATCCTCAAATTATTATTTGTCAAAGATTTTTTGAAATGCTTAAACCTTTTTATGTCAAGATAAATCACACACACACTACTTGTTGTTGTAGACTATATATTGAATTCTCTAACCATTATGATGTTTATCGTTCTATATGTTGTAATTTGCATACTAACAATGTTTTGTAGGATTGTGGCATAGAAGCCCCACCAAAATCTTTCAGAGAGTTTTTATCAAAAAAATTATGTGAAATAGAGGATGGCCAAATATTCTACAGGACAACATGCTTGGATGGTTCATGCGAGCATTGCAGTGGCTTGCAGCATATGCCAGTATGTCAACATATGGAAAGCACAGATGAGGTGGGACAAAAAATAGTAGAGTTCGGGAAGTATAAAATGGTGGAATACACTACAAAAGATGGGTCTTAAGCAAAAAGGTGTGATTTGGTTGTTCAAAATATTCCAGTGTATTAGTTTATGTCCATGTTTCGTGACAATATAGTGTATGAGTATGCAAGGCATACCCATAGAGCCCGATGACTGGACACACAATTCAAGCTATGCAAGGACACCTTTCCAGTTGGAAGCATAGTATCCATGGTTGACTTTGCAGAGAACTACACTTTATAGCCACAACGTGAGGTGTAGTCACAGTATGACAACTCCACACAGGTTTTGATATTTGTGCAAATAGCATTCATTCATGCAGTTGATAGTACAGAGGAACAAAGGAAGGTATTGAGGGAGTATCACTTTTATATTAGTGATGATCACACACATTCTCTAGAGTTCGTGCAAGGTTGCTTTCAGATGTTCTATAGTGATTTGGCTCAAAGAGGCATAACATATGGTTGGCATATAATATGGTCGGATAACTGTGGAAAACAGTTCAAGAAATCGCGCATGTTCTACTAGTTGAGTAGGATGCATGTCATTACAGGTGTACAACATATGTGGAACTTTTGTGAGGCCGAGCAAGGAAAGGGGGAGCATGTATGAAAAGAGCATTAGCATGAGAAGAATTAAAGTATAAAGACAGTGCAAAGATGACAGATGCAAGATCAATTGTCAAGTGGTGTAATGCTTCGATGGGTCTAGGTAATGAAGGTACGTCTTCAGTTTGTAGGTATTTTTGGTTGATGGATGATACCAAAATTGCACCATATGAGGATTGTTGTACACTAATAGGATTGAGTGAGCTACACTCTTTCCTTAGCTCAAGTGCAGGTTCATGGAGTATTCATACACAAAAGATGACATGATTTTGTTCTTCATGTACAATGCAAGCCTGGAATGATTGTGAGTTAGGGGAGTGGGTTGACAAATGGCTAACAAATTATCTTAGCCCACTTCACATATATCGACCTTTGACGACATTGGAACTAACATAGGTGGAATCATCAGTTGACTTTGACCACGTATTAGATTTAGTTCAACTAGGTAATATATCTGCTTGCTTAGTTTTTGAAATTCCATATTGCTATATTACTTTGTAGTGTATTTGTAATGTTGACTAATTTTGAGAGATTTGTTGCACATATCAATGCAGGGCAAGTTTATGCAGTTATTGCAGATGAAAACAATGAAAAGGGAATGGACTATTACTTGTGTTGTTGTGTTGAGGCCAAAAATAAATTGGAGGCCCCAGTTATAGATGGAGGAAACATTGAATACCCTACAGGATCGGTTGTTGTTACTGGAACGTGGCTTAGAAGGTACCCACATAAGAGTGTTAAACATTGGCTCTTTCAGGACTTTGACATGCATCATAAGATTCTTCATTAGTCGAATCTTATTGTGGTATCCAATGTTCGTTTGACCAAATATGGGGGTAGACCTTTGAACAAGGTCTTGTGGAAGGTCTGTGAGTCTGACCACAAAGCAATACTGGACACAATAAAGAGCAGAGCATACTTGGATGGTTCATTGGATTAATTTTTAAGTATGCACATCAGTTCTTATTGATTTATACTTGTATGCACATTAATTTGTTTGATGGTAATGCTATCATCTTCTTTTACTTTTCCTACTTGTAAGTAACCTACTACAAATTGATTGGTGTCCCCTTACAAAAAATGCAAATTTATGAGACATCCAAGAGAATGTCAGCTAGAAAAGCAATGCAACATCCTTATTTTGATGATCTTGACAAATCTCAATCATGATTTTAAGCCATTACAAAAGTGTGTGCAGAGCTTGGTGAGGGAATTTTAAGTTATTCATTTGAAGTTAACCTTATTATGAGCAGCTATGATGTAGACATTATAAGAGCATCTCAAATTTCAACTTACTCTATTCATGAGAGGTGTTATGTGCAATAGGTATCTTGGAACTCGCAGTGAAGATGTATGACCAGGAGTGACTAAGTTGAGAGACTGGCATGCCTATTTGTAAGTGCCTTCCATCTATTTTCATTTCATTTCCATTTTGGATGCTCTTTCTTTTTCTCTTTTACTTTGCATATTTGTAAGTGAACTACTAAAAATTGATTGGTCTCTCATTGTAGAAAATGTTGATTTATGAGACATCAAAGAGAATCTCAGCCAAAAAAGCAATGCAACATCCTTATTTTGATGATCTTGAGAAATCTCAATTCTTATTTGAAGCCATTATAAAAGATCATGTGAAGCTTAGCAAGGGAATCTAAAGTTACTCAATTGAAGTTAACCTCATAATGAGCACCTATGATGTAGAAATTTAAAGAGAATCTCGAATGTATGAGTGACATTGTAAAACATTTGTGAGAACGAAGTTCATAAGACATTGTAATGAGATTTACTCAAATATTGTAATTTTGGAGTTCATGTTTGGTGTAGTAGCACCTTGTTCTGTAAACGCCTTCAATAGGAAAATTTACAAAATTTGAATTTTGAAATGTAAACAATGTGAAAAATGTCATGTGAAGGTCATATGTAATGTATTCAAAGTCTCAAAGAGGTCATTAGGTGATTAGAGAAGTGATATTGCACAAAAGATGTCATTTGGTGTAAAAATGCAAAACTTGCATTAGTTACACAATTGCAAAATTAGTAAATAAAGGATGATTTTTTCTGTATTTGCAACACTTTTCCTTTTTTGTTTCAAGCTTGTGTGAATTGTAGAGCACCTTATACTTTGATTGTTGATTAGTTTTCAAATGTAAAAATTGAATTTTGAAATGTAAAATGTATGTAAAAGGTCATGTGATACAGTCAATATGATGGTTTGTGGATTGATGGAATAGGGGGAGGCCTGCAACACACAAAGTCACAATTCCAATCTGCAAACACAACTGTCAGGCCATAAACTCCTCACAATTTTATCATTTCTTCAAAATCACTCTTTTCCCTTGTAGCACTAGGAATCAACTCAATCAGGTAACTTATCTCAATGATACCTCATCAATCCATGAAATGAACCTCTTCAGGGACCCATTTGAACAAACTTTGACATACTCAAAATCCACCTATGATCACTTCAAATCATAGCACTCAAATTTCACCTTTTCACTGTTTTAGGCTTTTAATTAGCCTCTTTTTCCAAAGAAACTATACTTGAAACTTATCCAAACCCTAAAAAACATTGAGGAAATAATTTAAATGTGTCAAAACCTCCAAAACCACAATCAGACCTTTGGCATACCACTGTACAAAGGGTAATCCATAAAACCCTACTTTTTAGCCAAAACCCTAGGGGTTTATTGAAAAAGTCACTTCCCAATCTACCCAAAATAGAAAACCTCTTCAAACAAGTTTGAATTGGTTTGCACAAGCTTAATCAAACATGAAATAATGCTACCTTCTCACAAAACTCACTTTGGACCACAAAAACCTCCACTTTTCATGAGGAAAACTCATATTTTCACATTAGGGCATCACACCCAATGCAATATCAGACCTCCCCTTCAAAAACAAGATTGAAACCACCTATTACCAAGTAAAAAAATCTCATTCCACCAATCACAGTAGTCACAGGGGGTGGAATGGGAAAAAATTATATTTATGTGACTTCGAACACCCCAAAAATAGGGTTAATAGGGCAGATTAAGAAAATATGAGATAAAACTCCACAAATTTAAAATAAGACTCTCAAAAATTCTAAAAATTCAAATTAACACATGCTATAAGAGATTTCCTTCAATAGCTTGTAAGTCAAACACTCTATTCCAGATCGCATAAGTCTCCAAGTAAGAATGAAAAATACGAAAAATCTAATAAAGTAATGCTAACTCAACTTGTAATACTTAAATCTTTCAGATCCTCTCTATCGAAGTCTCCTCAAAATATATTTATAATGTTTCTACTAAACTAAAAAATTTCCACTGATCTAATCAGCTCTTTGAACTCTTTAAATGTCTGATCCCTTTAAGAGTCCAAAGTGCTAAATGGCTGCAAAATTCCAACATAAGCTGTTAATACTCAATACTCTTAACGCTTAGAAACCCCTCGCTTGATCCTATAAGATTTCAGTGCGCAGTGCCTCCTGCGTACAAAAGCTCACGGGCTTTGGCTATCTTAGAGTGGTTTTCCCGTATGCTTGGATTTTACTTGATGGAAAGTGTCAAATGTGGTAAGGGAAAGCTGCAAAAAGTGTCCTCGTCTCACAACCCGTGACCCAAACCACTATTCAAAATCCAAATAGGTATAAGCTTATACACTAGAAGGAGTCCTCTTTCGCGACTTCCAAACACACGGAATCGCTCTGAGCTATGTTCAACCAGATCTATTCCTTAAGAGTCCAAAGTGCGAAATGGCTACAAACTTCAACATGTTACTTGGATACCAAAATGCTTAGAAATTTCTTGTCTGATTCTCCAGGATTGCGTTGGGTACTTCTACAAAAACCTCTCTCGGTTTTGGCTATCTCGGAGTGGTTTTCCCGTGGCAGCGGATTTTCTCTTGATGGAAAAAGTGTTAAATGCAAGCAGTGCAAAGTTGCAAAGTGGTGCAAATTTCATTCTGCAACTCGTGTGACCAAACAGATTGTTCCAATACATCCGAATAGGTATGTTTACGCTAAGCATGGTCCTCCTTCACACCCAAACACGTAGAATAGCTCCGATCTACATTCAACTGGATCGATTCCTTAAGAGTTCAAAGTGTGAAATGGTTGCAAACTTTAGCATGTTGTTACTCAAATACCGTGATGCTTAGAAACTTCACGTCTAATCCTATAGGATTGTGTTGGGCCCCTCTACAAAAACCTCTCTCGATTTTGGCTATCTCGGAGTGGTTTTCTCGTGGCGGCAGATTTTCACTCGATGGAAAAGTGTTAAATGTAAGCAGTACAAAGTTGCAAAGTGGTGCAACTTTCGTTTTGCAACTCGTGTGACCAAACAAACTGTTCCAATGTGTCTGAATAGTTATTTTTACACTAGGCATGGTTCTCTTTCACAAAAAAAAATGTGAAATCACTCTGAGCTACATTCAACTGGATTGATCCCTTTAAGAGTCCAAAGTGCAAAATGGTTGCAAACTTCAGCATGTTGTTACTCTACACTGTGTGGACGCCAAAAATTCTCACAAGATGATCCCATGATCATGCTGGGTCCTTCTGCACAAAAAACCTCTCTTGATTTTGCCATGTTCTTAGAGTGGTTTTCTGCACGGCGATTTTCACTTGATGAAAAAATTGTCAAATGCAAGCAGTGCAAAGTTGCAAAGTGGTGCAACTTTCGTTCTGCAACTTGTGTGACCAAACAGATTGTTCCAATGCATCCGAATAGGTATGTTTACGCTAGGCGTAGTCCTCTTTCTCACCCAAACACGTAGAATCACTCCTAGCTACGTTCAACTAGATTGATTCCTTAAGAGTCCAAAGTCATTCATAAATTTTGACTCAAAATCCGACAAAAGTTCATCAGAATTTCGATGAACTTTCGTCAATTTTCTGACGAACTTTGAAACGTCAAAATTCTGACCCAACATCATTGATTGGGTCAAAATTTCAACATTTCAAATTTTGTCGGATAATCGACAAAATAATTCCAACGAAAGTTTGTTGAAATTTTGACGAACTTTTGTCAGATTTTGAGTCAAAATGTATCAGTGAGTGTGAAATGGCTACAAACTTCAACATGTTGTTACTCAGATACTGTGATGCTTAGAAACTTCACGTTTGATCCTACAGGATCGCATTGGGCCCCTCTACAAAAACCTCTCTCAGTTTTTGCTATCTCGGAGTGGTTATCTCGTGGCGGCGGATTTTCACTTGATGGAAAAAGTGTCAAATGCAAGTAGTGCAAAGTTGCAAAGTGGTGCAACTTTCGTTCTGCAACTCGTGTGACCAAAAAAACTGTTCCAACACATCTGAATAGGTATTTTTATGCTAGGCATGGTCCTCTTTCACACCAAAACATGCAGAATCGCTCTGAGCTACTTTCAATCAGATCGATTCCTTAAGAGTCCAAAGTGCGAAATGGCTGCAAACTTCAGCATGTTGTTACTCAGACACCATGATGCTTAAAAATTTCTCATTTGATCCTATAGGATTGTGTTGGGTTCCTCTACAAAAATTTCTCTTGGTTTTGGCTATCTTGGAGTGGTTTTCTCGTGGCGGCGAATTTTCACTTGATGGAAAAAGTGTCAAATGCAAGCAGTGCAAAGTTACAAAGTAGTGTAACTTTCGTTTTGAAACTCATGTGACCAAATGGATTGTTCCAATGCATATGAATAGATATTTTTATGCTAGGTATGGTCCTCTTTCACACCCAAACATGCGGAATTGTGTTCGAGCTACGCTCAACCCGACCATCCTTGGTAACCAGCAAAAGTAAAACTTCAACATGTTACTCCTGAGCACCGCACTTTAGAAACTCTCATCTAATCCACAAGATCACAAGTTGGGCCTCAACAAAACCCTGTAGCTATCTGGAGGGTTTTCCCGCGTTTAAGGATTTCACTTGGATGGGAAAAGTGTCAAATGAAGTAGTGTAAAGGTAGTGGTGCAATCTTTGCTATAACTCGTAGGAATAAACAAATCTATTCCAACTTATCCAATAGGTATGTTCATGCTAGAATGGTCATCTTTCACACCCAAACATGTGGAATCGCTCTGAGCTACGTTTAACCGGATCGATCCCTCAAGGGTCCAAAGTGCAAAAGGGAAGCAAACTTTGACAGGCTATTAATCAGAAATCGTGACACTTATGAAATTCTCCATCTGAGCCTACGAGATCATGTTGTGCCCCTCTACAATAACCTCTCTCAGTTTTTGTTATCTTAGAGTCGTTTTCCTATGGTGTCTAGTTTTCACTTGATGGAAAAGTGTCAAATTGAAGCAGCGTAAAGTTGCAAAGTGGTGCAACTTTCGTTTTGCAATTCGTGTGACCAAACTAACTGCTCCAATGCGTCCCAATAGGTAGGTTATGCTAGGCATGGTCCTCTTTCACACCCAAACACGTAGAATTGATCCGAGCTACATTCAATCAGCTTGATCCCTTATGAAGGCATGCAAAACAATGGAAAAAAGAAACATACACATGATAGTTGAGAAGTCAGAGTATTCTAGACAAAAAGCATATGATCATTGGTGTAGAGCAACTTGTTCCTCCATTTGATGAAGAAGGTCTAGTTCAATGGTTTTAGTTATTATAATGCCAAATAAGGCCATGATAGGCCATTTTGTAATCTTGCTTTTAGTTTTGAGTTAGTGTGGGGTCATTTGAGTCAATTACGTAAGTATGAATAAGAAAATAGCATTGGTAAAGGAATTAGAAGAGATTACTAATGCTACCCCTATTCAAAATTCAAAATTTAGGCCTTAAAAGCAAGGCTAGATGAGGTGAAAAGAAGAAATTGCTTGAGAATAAGTTAGAATAGGTTGGAAATAGGGTGAGGCTGTGGAGCTTCCACGTGTTCAAATGGTCTCAGAAGGACAAGGGAGGTCAAGTGCATGTTATGGTACGACGTCTCGGAGCTTAGGAATAGAGGATTTTGAACAAAAAAAGAGAGGTTTGAGGAGTAAAAAGTGAGCTAAAGTCATAAGCATAATTTCCAGAAATGCTCCAATGGTGGCCTTTGCAAATTGGAGGAGTGCGATCGGTGGCGCTTTGCTTTGTTGGAACAGACCCATCTCAGGGTCCAGGGATAGCTGAGTCCATTTCTTTATTTACTATGTAAATTATAACTTGCTTTCTCTTGAGTCCATTTTGTATACAAGAAATAATATTGCAAAAAGTTGACATATAAATCTTTCGACGTGTTTATATGGTGACGCATCAAGAACATAACATTCATTTTGCACTATCAGGATTATGCTGTGAAAATGTTTAAAGACTATTGAAGATAAATGTTTGTATGATAATGTGTCAAGAAGTTAACTACTTCATCCACTTTGAATATTATGTTTTTCAAGTGTTGTGAAGATTATGTATCCTTTGCTTAATTGAGTTGTTCCAATCAAAGGATTAAATATATTGGAATCTTTTTATGAATCATTTCATGGAATACCAATTGAAAACGTGTTTTTTGCTTTTAGATAAAGTTGATTAGCATCAACCAATTAATATTCAAGACAAACCATGAATGACTACAATGATCAATGCTAGGGCTAACCAATTAATAAGTATACACGTGAATAAGTCAAGCATGTACATGTGAATAAGGGAAGCACAAGTACTCAAAAACACGTAAGCTTTGAAGTATACACACGAATACATAGTATACACAAATTAATACAAAGTATATGCACAAATACAAGGTATACACATGAAAACACGCAAGTCACAAAGTATATATTGGAACACACGTAAGTTGTAAAGTATACACTTGAATACACGTAACTCATATCTATTGAACCATCAATTTAGAATGAAAATATGGACACCATCGATAAAAAATATTTGTATTAACCAAATAGCCATGTAGGCATACATCAATATATGCCGATATAAGTATGAAATATAGGTACAAAATAGCCATATAGGCTTACAAGAATGTCATATAGGCATACAATGTCAAATATATCCAATACAAAATATGTACAAAACTGCCATGTAGGCATACAACAAAGGGCTCTAGAATCAAAAGTGCTCTCCATGCTCTGGAAATAAATTATTTCCCTTTGCTTGTCGACTAGATGGCGATAGGTTTGTCACTCATTCGTGTTGCGCTCGAGGAGTGCTCCTGCTACTCCTCCTAGTGTTTAGTTCATGGTGAAGTTTTAACTGTTACAATAAGAAGTAAAGACATTAATATATAGAAATTACATTATAAAAAATGATATATTTAACAAAATAATCACTTACCGCCATCTCATGATCTCTCTCCACGAGGGAAATATTCACACGCCCATGCTCAGGCATGCTCAAGCCCTATATAAACCATCCAAATAGAAATTAAACTACAAATAAATAATGGTTTGATTTTTCACTAACTAACATCTATAACAACGAATGTAAATTGAAATTTACTAATTTGCCTCATACCTCCCCTATCAGAGCCATCAAGGATTGTATAGCAGATGAAACACCGATCTCCATTGCCCTTGTCACATTTAGAGGTGTTTTGGCTTGCAACAACTAAAAATAAAACAACAAATTATTCAATCACAAAAACTACAATACCGATCCACATCATGACTTATAATGTATGAGATAATGAAAAAAATTTGGAGTACTTATTAAACTATATATTTCTAATTCTCATGCTTACTATTTTCCCTATCCATATCTTGTTCGAAAGGACATGTTTTTAGGATTTTACCCATAGCAGCAAGCCAGTGAACTGTTTGATCTAATGCTTTCGTAGACATGTACGATAACTGTGGTGGCATAGAGAAGGCAGTGAACTGTTTGAAAAAATGCCTCAAAGAAATGGGGTCTTGTGGTGATGGAATGCCATTACAAACAAATGCACGTCATAGAATTCCATCACCATAAGACCGCATTTCTTTTAGGCATTTTTTCAAAAATTTAATTTCCTTCTCTATGGTATTATTGCTTACTGTTATGCTTTGATAGATATTTTTCCAAGCATCTGTAGATATTTGGAAAGCACCTATTTTAGGATTTTAGCCATAGCTACAAGAAAGTGAGTAGTTTGATAAAATGCTTTGGTACACATGTATGGAAAATGTGGTATCATAGAAAAGGTGGTGAGTTGTTTGAAGAAATCCCTCAAAGAAATGTGGTCTCATGGTGAAGTAATTGCATCACTGCTTATGTTGAGTTTTTAAACAACTATATTGTAGTTGAAATTTTGTCATCTATCAACATCTAGTTATTAGTTATGAAATGTGAAGTAATACTTTGAGTTTGAATAATGTGCAATGCAACGTAATCAATGATATGAATATAAACTACACAAATCTATTAAGTACAATTCATTAGTTAAAATCTTTATTCTATTACCTGTGTGTAGGTTTGAGAAAATCCATTGGCACTGGAAGGTGTTTGGGCTAGAAACCTCCAATATTAGCCTGTTCAACATCCAAAATCACATATTAAATTACCATTCATTAAACAATGCTATTATCATGTAATAAATCTATAATTGTTTACTAGTTACATACCCCACCAATAGGTGTACTGCAAAAATAAGTAGGTGGAGGGTTGCTGTATCTAGTCTCAACACTGTGAACCTGCAATTTTATTAAAATCATGAAACTAAATTAGTTAATCTTGCATTTCAAAATTGAAATTTAATAAATTAAATTCAGTGAACATGCTAACTTTTACCTGACTATCAATTCCATACACCTCATGCAAAATTTCAGATGCCCTCTCCATCTCCATATCTGTAGATGGATCCTACATAGCAGCCTCCTGAGTGTTGGTGGGGTCATATGAACAAGTCACCCCGGAAGATTGACAGACATGGGTTTGAGGGCCACCACTCGAAGGCTCCCCTAGATGGCGCTATAGAATAGGGCTAGTATGATGGATGACACTCTGGGTCAAAGTGCTAATCGCCTGCAATGTCTCTACGTTGACACTCTCCTTCACGATGGAAGGCATAACAATGTGCTCACGAGGCAACCTAGCAAGAGCTTGTCTCCCTTGCCACGTAGAATCCGGTTGTGCACTGGGTCTATCCTGAGCTGACCCCCCACCTCTCCCCTGGAAGTCCCTCATATCAAAATAATTTGGGATTTTTTTCAATATGAACTCACTATATAGTTTCCTGAGGAAATACTGCGGGACTTCACAATTGCTGCATGGTGGGTAATCAAAGACCATGTACCACTTATCATAAAAATAATTCCTAATCTATTGGTGGTGGTACCAATGAATGGGAAAGCTCTTCACATTGAGGGTAAGATTTTGATTTGTGTGTGGGTCAATGAATAATGAGCACAAACCACCTTTTGTAATTTTTAAATCCTTCACATCTTTATATGATTGTTTATCCGCATAATAAGCCCTAGCTGCTTGCCTCCTATCTTGCCATCTAGTTATTAGTTTGCTAATTGAATCTACATTTTTTAACATATCTTTCAATGAACTTGCTAGGGTCATTCTTTCTGTGGTTGAACCATTTGGCTCACTCAACCTACTAATTAAATCCTTGATTTTCTTTTTGTTGTTCTCAATTTCACCCATCAAATTTTGTTGAGTGCCAGGAGGGTGTTGAGTGATTGGTGGAGGAGGTTGTTGTTGTGGTTGATTTTGTTCTTGAGGATTTGGTTGATCTTCTTGTTGGCATATGGATTTGAGAGATTGTTTTGGTTGCTTGTGTTGTCATTGATCGCAACTGGAGTCAGCAATATGGTCCACAATGTTCAAGTTGCTTCTACCGACAAGAGAAGTAAGAGACTGTAATCTACCGGCTGAAAGTATGAAGAATAGGGTATCTAGTTGATAAGTTGATCTGAATACCTCACCGGATCACTATTTTGTGGTGTGGATCCCCAGGGAAGCTTGTTCAACATGTATGCTATCCTACTGGTGAGTTTTGTGGTGTCGCATTAGTTGGAGTATGAGTTAACAAATTCAGTAGAATTATTTATTGTTTATTCTCTCATTATGGTTGACCTATTGCGTATGGTGTGTCACAAATGTATGAGGAGTATGTGTTTAACTATTTCTTATGTTTGGAGTTTTGGTTTGGGTCCCTACTATAGTCTAGCCGACTTGTGTGGGTACGCATCAATTATAATTAGTGACTTGAGCCGACATAAGAAAGAATATTATATTTTGTTTTAAAGCTGACATACAATAAAATTCTTGTTAACAGATATATAAAGGAGATTCAAAAATATTCTTTTGAGATAGAAGTGTGTGTGGATCAAGAAGAGTGAAGGGGTAAGAGCGAAAAATTATAGAACAATTATATGAGGTAATATCAAAAGATTTGTTTGAACAACATAAGGGTTTTTGTATGCAGAGTAGAAGTGTGAACTTGATAAAAGATTCGAAATCTGATTGTGTGCTTCATTGGAACTGAATCCAGGCATTTTTAGATGCTATATTCTCAGTTCAACATTTTGTTGTAATATCAAATATATTTTGTAAGGTAGCGAGCCTTCCCTTTTGAGCGGTGAGCTCTAGGAAGTGTGCCTGAATGCAAGTGCATTCCCCTTTTTATCATACTTTTGACAGAGTATACTTTGTGGATTAATTGCTACCGTGGTTTTTCCCCTAACAGGGTTTCCACAATTTTTTTTTTACGGTGTTATGGTGTTCCTTAATGTGCTTGCATGTTTCCTTCTATTTATCTGTTGTGAATGCTATTTGCGGTTCAATTATTGTTGTTGATAGTTTAAGATCTAATTTGAAAATAAAATATTGTGGAACACTAATTCACCCCCCTCTCAATGTTCCTAGTGTCCAACACTTCTTATTGAGGATTTTGAGGGTTTGCAGGTTGAATTACATCTCCTACAAATTCAAAAAAAAAAATCAAATACAACCTAAAACTAACAAATTCAAAACAAAAAGAAAACAATCCTTACCTCTCACACCTCCTCCTCATCATGGCACCATCCTTGTGAAGAAACAACCCTTGGTGAATATTTTTGCACAATGCCTCCTCCTAAAACATGTGCGTGAAAAATGGGGGTTTTGGCCATAGGCACAACAAAAAAATAGTTGAAATGCGAATGAATTTCACCTTTTTTTTCTTTTAACATGTCATAACGTGAGTGCATTATAACGCGCTCGCATTATGACTTTTCAAAAAAATAATTTGAAAGTGGCCTCAAATTGGCTACCCATCTCCATGCACCCACCCTAGAAGTTTTTCATCTTTGGTCTGATATTCATAATTTACTTATTTTACAACCAATTGGGAATCACCATAGATTTGTAGCTCTTTAAGTTGCAAACGGATTATCGTCTTGAGTCTTATGATTAATACCTCATACTTAGTGATATTTTTTGTACATAGGAATGCCAGTTGGTATGATTTTGGTATATAGTCACCTTGGGGTATGATGAATAATATACCTGCTCTTGATCCATGTTGAGCGTATAATCCATGTCAAAGTAAAGATTTCATGTCTGAGTAGGAGTTATTGTGAATATACCTTCATCAAGGAAATCTAACACTAGTGGGTGATTTTTTATAATAGGAGCTGAACCATCAAAAAATAGGGTGTTCACCAAAATTAATTAACAAGATGATGAACCTCCTATTCTCCTATGTTTCATTCAATTATGAGAGTTATAATGTGTAATTAACAATCAGAGATCAAACTTAACCAATATAGAAATCAAAAGGTAGGATTTAAGAGGGTCAAATGTTATGTACCTATTGCAAAAAATTCTTTTTTGGGCCTCATTGAGGACTCATTCACCTAGTGGCAAATGGGTCCATGCTAGGGTTTTGGAAAATCAATTTATGGGTTCTATTCTTCAATGTTTGCACTCCCAAATTATCCTAGGTGCTCAACTCCCGAAAGTTGGAAATGAATTTTTTAGAATACTTTTTGTGATCTTGCAAGTAAGATGACAACTTTGACAACTTTGCAACTTTGGAAAATTTTGTTCTCCACTCGATCTTCAATCTAAAACCTCCAATCACACATCAAAGAGGAGAAAAATGTTGTTTTGTTAGGGAATAGGGGTTTTCCTTGGTCAAACCCTATTTTGGTAATTAAACCTTGTAATGAAACAATGCATAAAAGTAAAGATGAATGAACAATGTAATGCCACAACTCACCAATCCTCAATTGAACCTTGGGTTGCAAATCTAAAACTTAGCATAAACTGGCCTCAACGAGTGTAGATCTAGATCACAACACTTGATTAGAAATAATGCTTTGAATATGCTTGAATTGATCTTCAATGCTACATCATTACATTAGCTCAACTTTAATAATTCTGCCCTTGAATGCTTTATAATGCTCTTGTGAAATCCTTAGCTTGCTTGAAATCTTCTAGGTGGAGCTATGTGAAAATAACCTTGTATTATACTTATCTTACTCTTAATTCTAAAAATTCAAATAAAAAAGCTAATATTAGATCTAGGATAAATGAAATCATTGAAATACCGCCAAAAAAATATTCCAAGGGGGATTCCCAGGGTTAAGTGAGGACAAGACCCATTCGCCATAGGGAAAATGGGTCCTAGCACACTTAACTAGGACACACTTTGGGAAATATGAAATTTTATGTAAAAAGGGAGTCCTAGGACCTAGTGAGGACCCATTCGCTAGGTGACGAATGGGTCCTAGGTCACTAACCTAGGACACATACCTTGCAAAATTAAGTGTTTTATAATATTATTTATAAATGTCATGCTTTATCCGTCAAAATCTACAATTAATTAGGCTCGGATTGAATTAAAGGGGCCAATTAAGCTCAAATTAACCTCAATTAATTAATAAAGCCCTAGATTAGTGTGAAAGTGTAAAGATACACTTTACAACACCTTAAATAAGGCACCATTAAGTTCATTTTATTAAAAAGGTCCCTAAACTTAATGTGAATGTGTTAAACACATTACAACACTAAATCAAAGTATAATTAAGCTCATTTTAATGTTAATTATTCATTTCCAAACTAAGGAAAAAGGGATACCTTTTTTGTTACTACAAGAGCATATGCTATTTGGTCTATGATCACTTGCCCTTTGATGGTTTTTTATCTACATACTCAATGCCAAATTTTCTCAAGATCATAACCCATTTAGCCAATCTCTCTATGAGTGTTTCCTTGCTCAATAGTTACTTAAGGGGGTCAATTTTTGCAATGAGTTTATTCTGATGGTTTAACATGTAATATCTTAGTTTTTGTGAAGCAAAAACCACTGCTAAACAAGCATGTTCAATAAGTTTATAGTTAAGTTCATAGTCAACCAGAGTACGACTAATGTAGTAGACTGCCCTTTCTTTACCTGAGTCATCATGCTATACGAGGAGAGCACCCAATGCTACTGATGTGGCAGATATATACAATAATAAAGGTTGCCTTGAATTGGTGGAGTTAACACTGGGGGAAATGCAAGATAATATTTCAGCTACAAGAAGTCTTGTTGACAATTTTCATCCCACTTAAAAGTAACACCCTTATGCAAAACTTGCATAAAGGGATGACATATGTCTGCTAGTTGAGAAATGAATCAATAAATAGACCATAACTTCCTTGTAAGCTATACAATTATTTGAGATTTGTAGGAGGAGGCATGCCAATTATGGCTTTGACCTTTGTTGGGTCCACCTCTATGCTTGTTCAAGACACAATATACCTCAATAGTTTTCCCAATGTAACCTTGAATACACACTTCTTAGGATTTAATTGAACATTATATTTTTATAGTCTGTCAAAAATATTGGAAAGTATATCTAGATTAATTTATTTTGTGAGTAATTTTGCTAAGATTTCATCAACATAATCCTCCATGAAAATATGCATCATATCATGGAATATAGTGGTCATCACCTGTTGGTAGGTAGCTCCAACACTTTTGAGGTCGAAGGGCATAATCTTCTAGCAAAAGGTTCCCCATGGACAAGTGAAGGTTGTTTTAAATTGATCTTTGAGAGCTATGTGAATCTGGTTATTTAACGCTTGAAAAACACAAATTCCAAAATAAATAATTACTTTGATCAATGCACATCACAAGTAAGAGAAAGGATATAACATGCAAAACATTTATATCCATGCATGCTCAAAGGAAAGTTCATTAAAGATACTCAATACATATATTTATTACTTCATTAATACTTCAAAGGAACTTCATACATTAATGAGTTACTATGTATATCAACACAAGGTTGTGTCTTTACCAAATCTAGCCATATAGGCTTATACAAAGATACATAAAACACAAAAATTCAAATATTGTAAAGCCAATTGAGGGAACAACAATATCATCAATGCATCCACAAAAGAACCATAACACAAGAATTTCATGAGTGGAAAACCCTCGTAGGGATGAAAAACCACTCGTAAAAGTGCCTCATTGGCTTAATGAAATGCCTCACCGGTCGAGCCTTACTGGCTACAAAGTTTCAATGGTTACAAGATGCCTCATAGGCAATGGTCATACTATCTTGTTGACAAGACCATTCATTACATATCTCTGGATATCATGAGTGTCACACATATCAAGGAGCATATGGGAGTTCTTTTACTAGTCACATAAGTCTTCACAAAACATTTCCAAGTTTCACAAATGCATTATCCTTACATATGAAATTTAGGTAGTGCCAACGCTATCATGAATTGCTCCCAAGTATTTGTAAATAAGACCATTCTACTTCCAGTGATCTCTCAAATATCACACAAGTATGTTGCAATCACGCAAAGCTTCATGAAAGTAATTCTAATCCTACTAGGATGCACACATGCCTATGCAATTATAAGCAAAATGTTTACTTCTAAACTCAATGATTCATATTTAGGTTTTATCAATGAGAGAGTAATACTATAAAGGAATTTAGAAGATATAGCTCATATATGTATGAGAATACATGTATAAGCTAATGTATATATATATGAGTATACATTCTTATGTAAATAAATCTCAAAATCAACTAAGTGAGGAAAATCCCTAATTTCTCTGTATATGTATAATGACCCATAATTCATGAGAAAAGTGTCATCATTGAAACAAACTTCCATAAAGTAGGGTATGATTCAACATTCATTTATCTTTTTATAAAATTCATAATTGATTCACAATACATAATAGGCATAGGTGAATTCCATTCTAATTCTATATATATAGATCTAAGGTTAGAAAATGTCTCAAATTTCATATTCCTAAGAGAAATGCTCACAAGAAATAAATTCTACTCTGATTTTGATAACTCACTTTTGACTGGGTTTAATCATTCCTCTAACATTTCAAGGTTTATAGGCAATTAAATGCAAATGTGTAACTTCTTATTTGTTTTCAAAGTATCCAATAAGTCGTTCCCAAGTTAAAGGGTTCAATCTAAAAATAAAAAAATTACATGACATTTGTAAAAATAAAATAAAATACTTTCAGGCATAAATGTATACATTTTGAACAAACAAAATTTACCCAATTCGCTTAAAACAATTGTAAGCAAGTGTGTTCTTGCTTTCAAGATAGCCAATATTCCATTTCTAATTAAAATAATGGTGTTATATAATTTTAAAAGAAACAATCACCAGTCAGAATCTACATTTACAGCTGAAGTAACTTACAATCTTTTTAAATAGAAAGATATATACATATATTTAATTAAATATGTGAATATATATACATACTTATAGACACTTCAGGGAATCACACTTACAGTGTGAAGTAATAAAAACAGCTTCAACCGTGTAAAATATGTACCTTACAATGTTGCAGTCATTACATACATGATTCATATAATTACATACACAAATATATATATACACACACATTTATATTTATATACAAACAATTTATCTTTCAATTTTTCCAGCACTAGCATGATTGTAAACACTTACAGCCAAATAAAGTAAACACTTACAGCCAAAGGTATATTTACTCATTTGAATTCTACAATGATTTAATTTTCAGCATGTTTCATATATATATATATAAATAATTTTATCATTAAATTTTCCAGCAGTAATATATACATAAACAAATTCATCTATAAGTAATCTTCATAATATATATAGACTAATATATGGATACAAAGAGATATCATTGTAAAACAACAAGTTTAATCACTTTTATATCAGATTTTTATTCATCTACTCTTTTCATTCTTACTTCCATACATAAAGTATTTGTAATCATATATATATATATACATATATATTTAAATACATATGTGTGTATATTTGTATATATATATATATATTCCTTCACATGTAATTCTTTTTATATCCATTTTGAAAATAATACATTCATAGCCAAAGTGTTATATAAGTCTACAACATATTATATACATAGAGGTATGCTTATGTATATATTTTTTTTAGATGAGTAAAATTATTATATACATATATACATATTTTATGCATATATATTTATTTCAAAGCTATATATTCAGTAATATATTTTCAGCAGAAGTAGTAAAATGTTCAGAATTAAGTATTCATTTGCCACATTAAAATCAAATACTCACAGTGGTGTTTTGTATATATATATATATACATAGGTGTATATGCATATATATATACTTATATATTTTATTATTTTTAACAAAAGAATAAAGACATTTCTAAAACATGAATTCAACTCTGTATTATATCTTTTAGAAATTTCACATGTATTTACCCATATTACTATATATTTTATTATGTATATATATATATATATATATATGCATATATATTAAACAATACAGTTTAAATATATAAGTATATATATCTATACACAGGTTAATTTAAATTGTAGTACAAGCAAACAACTTTTCTTCAATTTATAATAAATTTTGTTTTTCAACAAAGATTCAATCTACAGTAAAAAAATAGTTCAATATATATATATATATGTAGGTATATATCATAGGAGGACATGAAGAATCAGATTTGTACACTATTGGCTCAAAATTTATGGAATAAACTCAATCGATTAGGGAATTTACCAAAATAACTTCAATTTTCCAAAACACAGTAACAAGTTCACACATTTGAATCAAAATACAATGGGAAAGGAATTAAAAAGCTCAAAATACAATGGGAAAGGAATTAAAAACGGTAATGATTTTCCTTTTTAAAGTTTTTCCCTTCCATTTTCATAACCTAATCTTTAAAATCAAAAATAAATTTATTTTCATGTACGATATTTATCTTTAATTAATAATAGTAAAGAATTCTATTTTAATTGTAACTACATAACTATCCAAGTAAATAGTGAGCAATTGTCATTTGTAATTTACAAAAGAAATATTTACCTTAATAAGCAAGTAAAAAATATTATTCACACACAAATTAAATATTTATTCTAAATAATATTAACGAAATTTCACTTACTTGCACATAAAATAATTTTCCTAAATAGCAAAGTATTTTCATTTAATTGCAATTAAGTTAATTATTCTAAATAATAAGCATTATCAATTAATTGAAAAAAAATGAATTCTCTAATTAAAATATAATTATTTCCTTTTTGTTTGTTTATAACTTAATTTAATTAAACATTATAAAATTACGAACAATAAAAATAGGGGTCGTGACAGGTTGTACCATGAGGATCCGTCCATTAAAGATAACATTGCATGCCTTGCTATCAAGTCTACGATCATATCTGTATTTGGTAGAGGAAAGTCATCTTTGGGAAATTCCTTGTTTAGATCCTTGAAATCAGTACATATTTTGATGCCACCAGTAGGTTTTTGACAGGTACCAGATTTGATATCCACTCTGGAGAGTCAAGTGTGATCTAATAAAACCCATATCTAATATTTTTTTAAGTTCTTCTCTGACTAACAATGTTATTTGGGATGCATTTTTTATAACTTCTACTTTATTGGTTTTATCCCCAGGGTTACTATTAGATGGTGTAGCACTAGATTGGGGTCCAATCCTAACATGTCCGTGTAAGACCATACAAAGTTCACTTGTTTGTTTTGGTATAACACCATGAAGTTAACTCTTTCTTACTTGGATAACGAAGCTACAAAGTATGTGATCCTATCTGTGGTACTAATGTTTTCTTCCTTATATTTTTTGATAAGCATTGGAGATCTCTCTTGATTCATGGGGAGATTGTAAAACCTTCCATCTGTGGGTTCCTTAGAAAAGTTTTCACCCTCAAATGCATCCTTTGTTTTTACTATTATTTGCATCCTCCTTGGAGTATGTCATTGTGTCAAGATCTATTGTAAAACCATATCTATGATATCCTAGGGGTATTCCATCACAAATTACCATGAAATCAGCAATAACTTAATCATTTGGAATACGTCTAGACTAGGTGGTCCTCGTTGGTCCCAATCAATGAGTTGGGGATAGAAAAGTGAAAGGTTGTTGTCGAAGGGTATAGAATCAAAGGATATATAGGATATGGTTTGAACATTATGATCTTGGAAAAGGTCAAAGATACAATTGAAAGTGTTGTCGACAGTATCCTCATTAGACAACTCAATGATGGAAGGAGTTTTATTTGATTCTACAAGGGTAATTCTGATATTTGAAGACAATTTTTGATTTCCCAAATCCTAGCCCTTGAACATGTGGTTTAACAGTTATGGAGACATGTTTCATCATCCCTTTCTTTTGTATACCAAGTCCAATGTGACCATCATACCCCATGCATTTCATAATTTGAAACCTTTTGTGTATTTTCACCAGGAAGTATGATGATATCTTCTTTGTCTATGTAGACCCATTTTGATATGTCTTCCTCAACAGATTCCTTATCAATTTCATCCCATTTTGATAATGTGGTTGGACTGCATTTGATTATTATGTTGGATATTTCTTGTGCTTTAACTAGTTTTCCATATGACCTGGGAGATGATGGAAGCCAACTGATACAAAAAGATTGTGTCGTGTCATAATCCCCACACCCTTTATCCTTTACTTGAATCTTGACTTCTGGAATAGTAGTGGAGTGAGTGGATGTTTTAGTTAATGCCATTGGATCAATGTATGATGTAGAGGAGGAAGCTTAGCTATTGTTAGGAACTTGAAACATGGCCCCTCAAGTTACTACAATATGGGAAAGGATGAAGATCTCTTGGGATGGTTACTTCGTTTCTATCATGATAAAACTTTAAGCATTTGTGGAATGTTGATGGAATGGATTGCATGGTGCATATCCATGGGCAACCAAGAAGTACATTATATGGGAGCTCGATATCTAGTTGTTGGCATATTGTATCCTTAATTACTTGTCCCACTCTAATAGGAAGGGTGATGGTCCCTTTGGAAGGGCATTTTACATTATATGCTCTTATCACTATCTTCTTTTTTGAGTCTATGACTCCCTCAAAGTATCCTAATATTTTACCAACTTCAAGGTGCAAATATTCAAACCACCACCACCATCTATTAGGACTCATTTAATTTTGTTTTATGGATGAATATTTCTAAATGGAGTGCATTGTTATGAGTGGATTAATGAGATGTCATATCTTTGTTAGAAAATGTGAGATGATGGGTAGAGGCGAGATGCCTAACCATAGCTTGAAATAGTTCAATATTCAAGTTTGTAGGTACTCAGGATTCTCTAAGAGATTTATCTATGATATCTTTATGGATTGGTGATATGCACAGTAGCTCTAGAATAGATATCTATGTTGGTGTTTTTCCCAATTGATCCATGAGGTTGTATTGTGGCATAGTATGAGTTATAGATGAGGCTCCCTGAAGAGTAACTTTACCCCCACAAATTTTAACAACACATTCATGATTGTTATTCTTTATAATAATGGTTGATACATGATTATCAACCTCCTAAATATGGTTCATAGTATAGTCATAGTTAACAATTGTATAACCAACGTTATTATTCAAAGGACTACCCTAGTTGGTGGAATTTCCTTTCCCATGGTTATGAAAGGGATCCTTGAAGATTACATGATCATTATTTGAGGAATTGCTCTAGTTCTCAATACCAATGTCTCCTTTGTCAATTAGGTCCTGAATGAGGTTCTTTAATTTGAAAAAGTTAGGAGTAGTGTGCTCTTTCACTCTATGGTAATTGTAGAAATAAGTGTCCTTCCACCATGTGGGCTTGACTTGAGGTTCGTACTGCCTGATTTTTAGGAGTGTGACTAAGTTTTCCTAGATTAATTTTTAGAGTGTTGACTCGATGGGCTCTCCTAGAGGAGTATACTTATATTGTAGGTTATTGTTTTGTTGAGAAGGCCATCTCTGTAAATTATCTTGAACATTTATCGAGGTCTGAATATTAGGTGGTGCCTATAAGCATAAGTTTTCTTGAGCATGTTGAGCCATTTTGGCATCCACCACCCCATCGTTGACCACATTTTTATTTTTGCTCCAAAATCAATATTTGTCATTTGAGAAACTCAAATAGTCTTTTTTATCTTTGAATATTTTGACAAGTCCTTTCAAAATAAGAGATTTCTCTATAGTAAGTCCTTTCTCAATGAACTTGTCAAAAGTATTAGAGCATTGTACTTTTAGATGTAATCCTATTTCTATATTAATATTTTGAATGAATATTTAGACCAACTATTTCTCAGGAATGTGGAATGGGCACTTACTGGCCAGGATTCTCCATCTTTCTAAGGAGGAAAAGGTTTCTCCACTATTTTGATTTTTAGTACAAAGATTAGCCATTGAGACTTCATGTTCTATGTCAAGTAGGAGAAATGTGAGACAAAAATTTCAGCCAAATCATTGAAATTCCTCATGCTAGTTGGTAGTCGAGAAAACCATTCTATGGCCTGCCCTCCTAAGCTTCTTAGGAAGAGGCACATAAAATAGGTTTCATTATGAATCACCTCTAAGAAAGCTACATAGAATTCTCTAATGTGTTCTCGAGGGTCTCCATTTCCTTTGTACTTGTCAAACTTGGGCATCTCAAAATTATTCAAAAAATGTGGCATGGGTAGAGTCACACCAAAAGGATAGGGACATATGTCCTCTAGCATGTAGCTCTTCTTTATTGGCCTCATGTGGATGTTAGAGATTTGTTGTTGTAGGTCCTATATTTGTAGCACCAAATTATTTGGGTGAGTGAAAGTGGGTATGTTGATGTTGTTGCAGCTAGATGTGGGGTGTGATGAAGATTAACCTTGGGGGAAATTTGGTGATGAGTTGGGTTGGTGCATGTGTGAATAGCTTGGTGGAATGCAAGTACGAATGATGTGTTAGATTTAGCAAAGTGGTTGGATGTGGAATTTTTTTGTTGAGGCTTCATGTGTTTTGAGTTGGGTATTGTGGGTGGATGTTTTGGTTGGATGAGTTTATGTTATAGTGTTGATGATGGTAATTTGGTGGTTTGGTGTGTTGTTGAGAAGACATGATGTTTTTAAAGGCGTTGTGTTGATAGAAATTTTGATTAGATAGATTCTTGTTTTGATTATGATTTGATGTGATGTTAGGACTCTTGGGTATGTAAGTATGGACATTGGGTGTAAGTGGTTGAGTATTATGGAGTGCATAGGGAGGTGCTTGCATGCTTATCATTGGAGTAGAGATGTTGGAGTTATTAAGTGGAATGGAAGGTTGATATAGTGGATTGGTAATAGAATTTTGATTTTGAATTATGTTTGCATTGGTATTCGAGTTAGGTGAGGGTGCTTGGGAAAAGTGTTGTGGTTGAAATAATGTTTGTGGACTAATTAATGAGGTGGAAGTGATAATATTACTAGATGTTGTGTTGTATAGAGGATTGGTTATTTGCATGGTGTATGTGGGAGCCTGAGTGTGTAAAGGAGGTACTCATAATTGTGTAGAGTTAGTGGGGATAATAGTTTGTGGGATGGAAATAGCAATTTGTTGATGTGTAATGTTAGGAGAATGTGGAGAATAAATGGGAATGTTGTTAGTAGGTTGGATGGTAAGGTTGTTGTGTTGTGACATGGAAGGTGGTATAATGTTGTTGGAACTAGTTTCCCCCAAGTTCAAGGATGGAATATTATTGATGATTTCTTGGAAAAGTGTGGTATAAAATGTAGGGGGAAATTTAGCCCCCTATTGTGCAAGTAACAAGAAGTATTGGTTGTGATTGACTACTAGAATTGAGTCTACCAGTTTCACAGTGTTAGGATCCTATTGGGCTTTAACCAACTCCTTGAGTGTTACATATTTTACTAATCCACCAATGTTGGAACTATTCCTAGGACTCAGTGGGGGTGGTGTTTCAAAACCTCTTTCTACAAACATGTTTGTGAATTCTTCTAGTGTTTCAAGGAAAGGGTCTATGTTTGTGGGTATCATGTCGGATTCTTGTTAGTGTTGCATTTTATTTTTAGTTTGGGACCTTGTTTCTACTAGAAAATAAGATATTTTATGCACTTTTAACTTGGATGAGTTATTGGGTGATTTGTAAGGTGAATGGAAAAGGGTCAAAAATTGTATCTAGATCTTTGGATTGTATGAGTGGAAATATATATATATATATATATATATTGAATTTTAAACTAGACTTGTGGGTTTAAAACCAATAGATTATGGAATAGGTCAACTTAGAAGTAGTTAATCCTCCTAAGTTAATCTAACCATGTGGATAAGTGAATTTGATATTTTACGTAGAGAAGATAGACCTCTAAGAAAACTATCAAACTAAAGATGAGGTGAATGTAAGATCTAGGTAAACTTAGTGAATCAAATTTGGACAAAAAAATTGGTGGTTATGGATGCGTGATAGATATAAGTGAAAAAATAGGTATGGATTTTGAGATATGAAGGAGGGAAATTTAATGTGGTGAATGATCAAATATTATGTCTATCTTTGTGTATGCTAATAGGTATCCATTTTATTTTTTGTGGGTTTGTTTATAGGATTGTAAGATTTGGTGTCAATGATCAATCTAAATAATAGAACAATTACGCTGAAGTACAAAACAATTACACCACATTGTAGAATAATTGTGCCATAGTAAAGGATAATTGCAACAATCAGAGATTCAACTACGTGATTCTGAGAAAAAATAGATGACAATTCAATTTTCAAAGTAGAATTTATTGAGTGGTAGTTTGAGATAATTGTGCCACTTTGTGCCACAATTTCACCACAAAAAGGTACAAATACACCAATCATGGGTCAAATGCACCATAGTATGATAGATGTGACACAAGAAACAATTGTGACTTAGAACTAAATAGAGGCTCTATTATGAACTAAAACTAACTTTTCTGATTTTGAATGACATAGAATTGTGTAGAATGATAAATAGTTGTGTGATATGATAGACAAGTGCAAGTTTCTGAGGTTTATTTGTGTGATGCTAAGTTATTTTAAATAGTTTTATATGAGTGGTTTTGAGAAAATTGAGAAAGAAAGAAAAATCACACAATAGACATAATAGATGTTGACATTTTCAAGGTGACCAGTTGAATGGTATTACTAGTCTAAATAAGAAATATACTCCAAGAAGCAAAACCTATCTAGTAGTAAAGGTATGTTGACTTAATATAGGCCCACTTGCCAAAGTGAAATACCTTCAAATGAATGGGTAACTAGGGTATGCAAAGGTCATGTACCACCTTTAGACCCCTTACCATGGAAGGACAAGGCCCTACCAAGGAATAAATATCACCTCAACAAGAGAAGAGTACATGGTGAGTAACTTCGAGAATGATATTGTGCCCTGCACCACACTAAGCCAATGATCTAAGGTCTTAAAGGCTTCTAAATAATAGGGTTCAAGTGGTTCCATGAAGAGTGAGCCCATTTGAGGATGCTTGAGATTGGAGAAGCCTTCTCCACTCTCTTCACCTATACATGTTTCAGTAGATCGAGGATCGTGAGGCTTGGATTTTATGGCATTGGCCACACCTTGGGGTAAAAATTTCATTCTCACTCCTTTATATACCCCTTCAGTAAACATGGTTGAGGTCATCCTTAAGGTGATGAAATCCTCAAGTAAGCCTCCTATTGAAATTAAAAAGGAAAATGATGATGTTTCTAATACCTAAGATCACACTAGATGCAAAGATAGAGCATGCACAAATTATCACTTCCTTGGGTAAATGAACAAAATTTTTAATTCTAAGGTATTTATGATCCCAAAGTTCGCACTAGGTGTGAGGGGAGAGCATACATACCCTAGACTCCACCAAACATGGCAAACATGGCAAAGAGTATGTCAATAGTTTAAGTGTTTGGTCTTCTATGGACAATGAAAGCCAAACTTGCGCAAGAAGATGTTAGTAGCCCAAAAAATACACAAAACAAATGGGCCAAATCAGACTAGAATTTGTTAAAAATTGTGAGTTATACTTGCTAAACTTATTGAACAATTGTGCTAAAATTTCTAAGAGATGTGTCAATCTCCTTGACAAATGTGCCAATATCTCTTGTAAATGCGCCACTTCTTTGCAATTGCACCAATCTACACAAATAGCAAAAAATGTACAAAATATAAAGGTATAACCCTAATTTGAAATCTCGAATTGTTAATTCAAGGATAAGCATCTGGAAAATATATAGTCAAAGATCACCAAAAAACCAAAATGATAGATAATAGTAGAATAATGATAAGGAAAAATAAAATCATAATCTCTGAAAAACCTAGTGATCTCTGCTAGATAGCTGTGTCATTCTAAGAGACAAATGCACTAATCCCAAGCACAGATGTGCACTGGTACTCAATAAATGTGCCAATCTATAATATACATTCCAAAATGCTCTACAATTGCACCAAACTTACTCTACAAATATGCTAAATTTTTCTGCAAGTGTGCTAATCTGGTACAGATGCGCCAAACAGACGTGTAACTACTCAAAACATGAAAAAATCAAAGAAATTCATTAAATTTCAAGGCTCAAGTATCCCATCGGGCATGCCAAAATGTATGACCTATAAAATGATTATGAAATCAACAGATAAACAATAAAGAATAACAATTCACAATCAAATTCAATAAAATATCACATCAATGAAGCATAAAGGAAATCACCTAAAGAATATACTTTAAACCAACGTGGCCCCTTTGCTAAGCTCCATTGTTCTCCTCTTTGCACCTTGGAGAAAAGTGTAATTATACTTGCTCTCAGATTTATGAGAGCACAATAACATAAAGCATTAATAATACAAGTATAGTTTCTTTACAATGATCTAGGAGGAGGAATAGATGATAGGAAGGCTAAATTTATAGATATTTGGTGACACCTATCAATAGTCAAGATCTGATGAGAAACTAAAAAGATCAATGGCTCGAAATTGATGAGGAGTTAACTAATCTCTTGATTGCAACTAACTAATCATATGGGTAAGTTAAGAAAATTGATTAGAGAGATAACTTTGAATGATCGATGAACTCAAAGTGAGTCGGAGTGAAGTGGAATTGATTAAGGAGTGGACTGAGAATAAATCTCAATTAACTGATGAGGTGGAAATATATTGGTAATTAATAATTAAAATGAATTAATTATTAATTACATGTGCAAATGGATAAATAGATAAAATAATTAATTTTATTTACTTATGGGAGAATAATTGAATAATTGAAAATAATTATTTAATTGAATAAATAGATGGTGGAGAGTTAATTAAATAATAATGATTTATTTAATTAATTAGGAAGAAAAATAATAATTAGTGAGTTAAGTTATTCAATTGATCGTAGAAGAATAAGTGATAATATAAATTAATTAAATAATCCAAACTTATTTAATTAATAGTGGAGGGGAAATTTAAAGTTTTGAATAGTTAAATAATTAAAAATTATTTAACTATTGAAGATGACATTAGATTAATTAAGGTCAAAAGAATGATTAGTGTGATGTGATGATGGGAAATGTTAGTCAATTTAAAGTGTTTGCACCATCTATCATGGCTTAATTAATTATCATTATCTATTGTTTTACCTATCTAGTTATCTTAATTTATTAGTACATATTGTTTCACCTATCTACTTATCTCCATAAATTATCAGTATCTATTTTTCATTTATCCAACTATCTATTTATATTCATAAATTATCAGTATCTATATTTCATGTGTCCACCTTGTCATGGATTCACTAATTATCAGTATCTATTGTTTCACCTAACCACCATATCATGGCTTCATAAATTATTAATATCCATTGCTTCACCTAGTTACCTATCATAATAAAGTTCAACCCACTTTTCCATCTTATAATAAATGTTTCTATGCCCAACTGGGGGCACTTTGCCTTAACACAGTCATTGGATTGGATCAATTTTACTATATTGATAATATAATTTACACATACACTACCTACACTTGAAACTCAAACAAAAGCAAACTTCACATTACACAAAAACATCGAGGCTTCATGAAAATATTAAGCAGTAGACTATTGTTGAGCAAAGTCTACTATCTACATAGCTTTTTGCCTAACATATCTTTACCCATTTTTTATCTAATCATCTCATACCTTAACAGATGTATCTTTCCTACAATAGGCCCCATCTAAAATTGTTCTTATCTTTTGGAAAGAGATATAATGTTTGTTGACTTTTTTTGTTAGTTGGTATTTTTTCTTTACTGATTTATCTTTTTGTCTCATTCTTATGCTTGCTCGAAGCCACCTTGGTCCTTCAATATCTTGGTATGTCTAGAGAATCTTGGAATGAGGCATGGTAAGTTTTTGTATGTTGTGTTTGTGGGACATTCTTGTAATACAACCATGGAAAATAATTACGTTGTGTGTGATTGGGGTAGCTTCTTGCATAAATAAACGTCCTTTACATAACATTTCATTCATACCTTTTGTGTATTAGGATTATCATGCTCTAAGTCTTACTTCCTCACATATTCTGACAAGGTTTCTATGTGTTTGTTTTGAATAAGAACAACTCTTTTCTACAAGGTCAAATCCCATGCAAGGGATAAAATGTCACCCTAGTTCCTCATACCTTGGTGCATAATGTCCACTTGCTATATCAAAATAAGAATTTATCTTCACATTTTCTTTAGAATAACCAAAGCACAAAGTATCTTTCCATTTTCATGTATGTTTATCTTGCATATTTCCATCCATCTCACTTCCCATTTATAGGATTCATCTAATGTTGATCAACAATCTAATTGTCATCTTTGCAATCACATATTTCCTACATACATAATCATTAACATAAATCATAATTTATTATAATTGATGGGTCCACATATTAGCTCATTTTTTGTTGTTTTCATATACATTTTGAGACACTTTTAGATACACTTTCTAGACAATGCTCCTATATTATGCTATCCTTTCATATTTTTTATGCAAACTTAAATCTAAAATATAATGATGGAAATATGGTTATGATATAATGAGTATTGCATGGTTAATATGTAGAAATGCATGAATGTAGATAGAATTCTATGTTTTAATTGTGATAGTTAGTCTTGTGTACATGCCTTGTGAATTAACCTTTTTTGCAGCTAATGAGGAACTATAGCACGTAATAGTTACAGGATTAACCCGTAGCAAAAGGAACACTGGAACAACAAAATAGTGGAGTTCCAGATTTAGCTGAATGTGATGATTGTTGATTAAAGGCACTTGATGAAGGTTGAACATGCGTTATTATAACCAGTTAATAAGCATTGAAGAAGAGGACTCCTTTACTAATAGGATTTTGATAAATGTTTGTATGTTTACATGCAATTCTATTTTAATAGAGTTTTAGTCCTATTAGGATTCTTCTTTAGATTTTTTGTCATAGGTTGAAAAATTTAATCTTAACTATTCACTCTGATCTTTAAGAGTGAGAGTTAATGATTTCAGTTAAGTTGTTGCTTTGAATAAGATTCCCTCAAGCTTGTATGTAGTTGTTGGTTGAATCCGTAGATAAGTTAGTCGATTTTTTAGTTTTATGTTACCAG
Source organism: Sequoia sempervirens (assembly GCA_007258455.2). Taxonomy (NCBI): domain Eukaryota; kingdom Viridiplantae; phylum Streptophyta; class Pinopsida; order Cupressales; family Cupressaceae; genus Sequoia; species Sequoia sempervirens. Next base: position 93,994 of record VDFB02292422.1, on the reverse strand, counting down.
TTATTTTCAGTTTCAAGACATGATGAATATTCAGAATGATTGAATATAATATGAGGAAAGATCTTGTATAAATCTTCATGATATGCAATTAATGGAGTTAATTTTATTAGATGCGTAGAATCTATTAGTTAAATTTGGGTTCAGTTAAAGTGAGAACAACCACTTGAGCAAGCCACTCAAGGTATTGTTCCTCACTTCATTTTCAATTGTTCATTTTTGTTTAATAGTTGTCTTTCATTTATCATTACTTTATGAATTATATGCAAGTTAAACTAGAATCTCATACCTTGTTTATTGTTAATGAATGCTTATGAATATGCATGTAATGGTTAACCAATAGTACTCTGGAAGTTAAATTATTTGAGTCAGTAGTTTTTATCAATTTTGAGTTGTCACAGTAATGTTTTATTAGCAATAGTATAGTTACAGTCGAAGCTGTAGGTACTCATAGCCACTAGTTCTGGTTATGTCTTTTACTGTTTTTCAATTTTTTGAATTTCCAGCAAGTAGAATCACTTGGATAGGATAGTTTAAGTAGTTTTGAGTCTTTGAAGGCATACATAATGTTGCACCATCACAAGTTTACAAACCTTGGGTTGACATTCTAATGTAGTCTTTGCAATGTTGAGTTGATTGTTCAGTAGGATAAACCTCTAAATTGTGTAGGTTCTACCAAGTTTACAATACATTAGTTAAATACTCTACATTTTTAGTGCCATTGTCGGGGATGGTGCTATCTTCATAGACTTATTTTTACAGCTTCCATAGTTAACTTTTATTTTCAGCATTAGGATTGTTAGACTTAATCTTTTTCCAACACCAGAGAAACACTAACATTGTGCAGGACCGATAAATTATAAAGTAATATTTCATGTATGCATAGGTAGAGAGATCCTTGGGAAGATTCCTTCCCTCTACTCACCAAGAAGCCATAGCAAAAATTGGTGAACCCAGTACATAGAGCGAGGGTAACATTGAAGAAGAAATTACCCTATCACCAATATCTAGCACATATATAGAGGGAACATACCGCACCATGAGGGATGCAGTGGATGATGATCTTGAATGTGCAACATTTGAGTTTACAATCACTAACTAGGAAAGGGCTATAGTGTTGAAGAACATTCTTCCTTCAACCTTATTAGTCATTTATGGGTTAATGATTGAGGACCTAGATACATTTATGTTTGAATTTGATGTCCTATGCAAAAGTTATGACTATTATTTTTATGCTCATAGGCTCAAACTCTTCCCTGCAACTCTAAAGGATGCAACCCTAAGATGATTCATGGGATTAGGCAGAGATGTTGTTCCTAATTGGGATACCATGAAGATATTGTTCTTGGAGAAGTATCAGGACTATTGTAGGGGACCTGACAGAAGGAAAGATTACATTTTAGAAATTTCAGAGAAAGAAGATGAACCACTAGAAGATTATATGGAGAGTTTTTAGTTTTCTTTGAAGAAAAAATCAAAAAATGAGTTATTAGAAGAGTCCCTCAAGTTAGTCTTTTTGAGGGGATTCAATGATGAATGCATGGATGCCTTGAAACTCATTGGGCAAGGAAATATTTCACAAATACCATTTCAAGAAATTTGTAAGGTCTACAGGAATTATTATAAGACCTTCACTAAAAGGCCAAGAGGAGATAGGACATCCACTATTGGTAAATCATCTATAGGGGTTTTTTAAGATAGAGTTAAGCAATATGTTGTCCAACATGAAGGAGGACATTATTAGCCATTTAACAACTCATTTGGATACTCTCCACATCAAGAATAAGCAGGAGGAAGATGAGGCTATGCTCATTAAATACTATGCAAACTATAAGCAAAGAAAATCAAATTGTAAATGCAAAAGACTAGCTAGTATCCAACAAGATAACATTGAGAAACCTGATTTTTAGCCAATTGAAGGAGATTATGGATAGCTCTTTTATATAGCACAAAGGAGGCCATGGAAACAATGAAAAGGTATGCCACAAGACCCCCTCAACTTTAATTCATCCTTTCCTATTGGGAATCAAAACTTTTCTGCTTGGAACTCTTAGCCCTAGCCAACAAACCAAAACCAGTGGTAGAACCCTCAACAATGGCCACAACCTCAACCAAATTGAAACCAACAACAACCAAACCTTTAGCCACAACAAATATTTTAAGGTTTCAACTATAATCCATAATGGCCAACATAGCAAAATTAGTGACAACCTCAATGGCAAAAAGGCCAATAATGGCAACAACAAAATATGAACTATCAATAGCCTATAATCCCTCCTCCACCACAACAACAAGCCTTAATTCCTCCATCAAATCCTACATCGCAACCACCCAAGTGACCAAAAATACCTGCCCAACTTGCACCTAACCCTAACACTAAGCCTGCTCAACAAGCTTATACTAACGAAGCTATGCAATACCCCACATATGGGGTAGAGGTGAGTGATGTCCACCTCAGATCAAGAAAACAACTTGCTAGACCTTCATCTCCTCAAATTATAAAAGTGGAGGATGAGGAACCTGTAGTTGAAGCTTTAGACAAATCACCTTTGGAACCTTAGTCAAATCAGGTACACCAAACTACCTCAAGTCCAAAGCCACCTTTTCCTGAATGCCTAGCTATTCAAAAGCATTGCACACGGGCTAATACAAATATCTTAGGTCAATTAAAGGATGTGAGCATCAAGATTCCACTTATCCAAGCTAGCAAAGACATCCCTATCTATACCAAAACTGTAGGAGACCGATGTCTTAAGAAACTAGGAAGAAGGAAGGATCCTCAAATAGTCCATGTCTTGGGAAACCTTGTAAATATCATGTTAGGGAATGTAACTGTCCCTAAGTATATATATCCTGGTAGTCCAGTAGTGTACATTAAGATTAATGGGACCCTCATCAAGAATACTTTGATAGACTTGGGGGTAGCAATCAATGTTATGACAAAAGAAACAATGCAGTTACTTCAGTTACCAACCTTAGGCCTACACAAATTGTTTTATAGCTAGTTGATAGGTAACCAGTTAAGCTTAAAGGAATCATTGAAGACTTTGTCATTGCATTGGATTCCTGGGAATATCCTGCTGATTTTATAGTTTTACAACCAAAGGTTAATCTTGCAGGCTACCCACTCATCCTAGGTAGACCTTGGTTAGCTATGCTCAATGCATTTATAGGTTGTAGGTCTAGCAATATGATAATATCCAATGGGATATTCACTAAGAAATTGGTTCTCTATCCTATAGAACAACCTTATGTTGACCTTGAGCAAACTATTTGGCCCACTTTGGATGAGGAAGATAACTATTCTCTATATACATTGATGACTATAGAGCACAACCCTTTATTGGATGACCAAGATGAAGATGAACTCATTTCTAACATAATCCAGAATGATTGTGACAAGAGTCCACAGTAACAAGACTTCCTCATATGCCTACAAGACCCCTTAAAAAGTATTATACCCACCAATTCCACAATAGAAATATCTCAGATGTTTCATTCATTACTACCTCAACAATGTGCACCTATCATACCAAGTCTTGACCTCTCATCTATCTAAGAATCATCAAAGGAATTAGAAATCATGTCAGGAAAAAAGTTAAACATAAATGATGCCTTGACAAAAGTGAAACAAAATTCCCTGCACACAATGTTGTAGGCACACTCAGTTGCATATGCACAAGATGACCATGATATGAAAGGCATAAACCTTGATTTATGTATGCACAATATTTATATTAATGATGGTTATAGACACATTCGTCATCCTCAGAGATGTATGAATCCTACCTTGAGGGAGATAGTGAAAGATGAACTTCAAAAGCTCCTTGATGCAGGTTTTATCTATCCTATATCAAACAATGAATGGGTCTCACCTTTAGTAATTGTTCCCAAGAAAGGTGGAAAATGGAGAGTTTGTGTCAACTATAGGGAACTAAATTCAACAACTAGGAAGGACCACTTTCCTTTGCCCTTTAAGATCAAGTGCTTGATTCTCTAGTTGGGAAAAAGTACTTCTCATTTCTAGATGGTTTCAGTGGTTACACCCAGATTAAAATTGCTCCAGAGGATTAGGACAAAACTTCATTCACATGTCCTTGGGGAACTTATGCCTACATTTGTTCTTCCCTTTAGCTTATGCAATGCTCCATCTACCTTTCAAAGAGAAGTACTCAACATATTTTTTGATTATGCACATGATTATATGGAGATATACATGGATGATTTCACTACCTATGGTGAAACTTATGAGGAAGCTCTTAATAATCTGGAAAAAGTATTGAAAAGGTGTAAAGAACACAACCTACCAGTCAACAATGAAAAGTGTTTCATGATGATGACACAAGGAACTGTATTAGGACACTTTATATCTAGTGTAGTAATTCAAGTTGATCCACACAAAATAGAAATTATATCTACATTACCTATTCCTAACAAGCAAAGAGATATCAAAAGTTTTCTTGGCCATGCACGCTATTACAGACAGTTTATTAAATATTTGAGTAAGATTGTTGCACCATTATTTGTTTTTCTTAGTAAGGACATTGCATTTGAATGGACATTTGAATGCCAACACTCCTTTGATGAGCTGAAGAAAGCCTTGACTCAAGCACCTATTTTGAGGGGACCAAATTGGACCCTACCTCTTCATATTCATATAGATGCTTCAGATTTTTCAATTGGAGTAGTTTTGGGTCAGAAGGAAGGTAATAAAGAGTATGCAATTTACTACATCAGTAAGAATATTCAAGGAGTGGAGTTGAACTATACTATAATAGAAAAAGAGATGCTTGCAGTGGTGTACACTATTAATAAATTTAGACACTATGTCATTGGTTATTCAGTTTTTTTCCATACAAACCACACAACAATTAGATATTTGATGAACAAGCTAGTAGTTGGAGGTAGATTGGTAACATGGTTGCTTCTTCTACAAGAATTTGACATTACCATAGTGGATAAACCTGGAAAATCCAATTTAGTGGAAAATTTTCTGTCAAGATTTCCAACATAATTAGCTATAGGAGTGGTGGATGATTCGTTTGTAGATGAACACTTATTTGCTCTAAATATGAATATACTTTGGTATTGCTAATATTTCTAATTATTTGGTCATAGGGAAAATTCCACCACACTTTTATCCAAGGGAGAAGAGACATCTGGTTCACAAATGTTTCCCATACTCTTGGGTATATGGCTATTTGTTTTACACTAGCCTTGATAACATAATGAGAAGATGTATAGGGGAAGATGAGATCTTTGACATCATGAAGGAAGGCCATGATGAGCCATGTGGGGGTCATTTTGGAGCAAAAATAACAACCTTTAAGATCCTCACAACTCACTATTACTGGCCAACTTTGCACAAAGATTCTATTAAATACACAAGGAGTTGTGATAGGTGTCAAAGGATGGGAAGACCAACAAGGAGTGATGAAATGCCATTGCAACCTCAATTAACATTAGCACCATTTGAAAAATTGGGTTTAGACTTCATTGGACCAATCTCACCTACATCCAACAACAAGGAATACATTCTTGTTTGTACTAATTAATTGACTAAGTGGGTGGAAGTAAAGGCCTTACAATTTTCCAGAGATAGTATTGTGGATAAGTTTCTATATGAAGATATATTTAATAGGTATGGAGTACCTAGGGAAATAGTCACTAATCAAGGCCCACAATTTACCTCTGACCTCATCATTAAATTGGTTGAAGAATACCAAATTAGACATAAGAAGTCAACACCCTACCACCCTCAGGCTAATGGTTAGGTAGAGGTCACTAATAGGGAGATTGAAAGTATTCTCATTAAAACACTGCAACTACATAGAAAAGATTGGGTTGCAAGGTTACCTGAAGTAGTATGGGCATACAAAACAACTTGGAAAGCCACCACTGTTTGTACACCTTATGTGTTAGTATAGGGTAAGATGACAACCCTTCTTATTGAGTTTGAATATAAAACACTAAGGACAACAATATAACTGGAAATGGACTAGATAGAAGCTCAAAAGGAAAGGTTGCATACCTTAAATGGATTGGATGAGATAAGGATGGAAGCAATCCATCATACTGAGATATTACAACAACAAAGGATGAAATGGCAAGATCGGTACATCAAAACTAAGGAGTTCACTATGGGTGACTAGGAATTGTTATATGATTCACAGTATAAGATTTCAAAGGAAAATTTTAGTCCAGATGGTTGGGCTCCTATAAAATTAGTCAATTTTATCCTAATGGGGCAGTCCAGTTACACACCATTGATACGATTAGATTTTCACTTCTTGTAAATGGCCACAGATTAAAACTATATAAAAATCCATTATAGAAAGATGATTTCATATTCTCCTAGTTTCAACAATATGGTGCTCGCAGTGAACCAAATACAAAATTTGACACATAGAGTGATATTTCAGCACTACACGATATACCAGGCATATCTAGTGACCTAGTGATTGAGCTACATAGCTCAATCCCTAAGATCACTCAGGATTAATTTCTCATTTTAACTCACAAGCACACATTGCACGTTATAATGATGTTCAAAATATCTTTAGAGGGACCTATTTCTCAACATTCACAAAGGGTCCTAATACCATAAGAACCTGTAGCTTCCTAGTTGTCAACATTCACAAAGGGCCCTGACATTGTAGGTACCCATAGTGCCATCTATCAACAAAAAATAAAATTCAAATTAGTTGGCACTATATTCATTACAAATTCACGTGCATTCATTTCACAATATCCACATGTAATATCCATCACTTCATAATAAGTATCACGACATAATTCTTTTGTTGCCTATTCATATTTCAAATACTCGAGTTGTTGCATCACCAACTCATATCTGTAATACCCGTCCCATCACTTGCACCCACCACCCCACTATTCATTACCTTGCAATTATTTTCCATCACATTGAATCAACAAACAAATAAATTCTTTTTAGCTTACACGTGTGATGCATGGTTATCTCCTTTGGCTGGTACTTCATGTACGCTATCATGATTAATATAGTCTTCTTTAATTTTTCATAGTTATTTCATATTACTTCATGCATGTGAACTATTTATATCATTAATTTCCATAATTTTATATTTTAACCACCTTCCAATCAAAACGTGAAGTGAGGTCACTTCAATAATTAAGTTCGAGGGAGGGTACAACTTAGTTAGTCTTTTCAAAATTTGCACCTAAATTAAAATCAATGGATGGAAACGACATGCAAAACCCTCCTAATTACATCTCATTTTTGCTGCCATTTCCAATTGCTAAATTTCAAACCCTGAGAACTTGAGCTTAGTCTAAACTAGAGTCAAACTTAGAACCTATTCATGAGCTCAAATTAAGTTGGTACTAAGAATGTAAACTTGCATATGGTATGCTAGTAAAAAAATATGAGGAAACATAAGGGAAGTGAAGGATTTTTAGTAGAGAAGATTGAATTGAATTTTTAAATCTGAATTGAGTGAGAAAGGAAGCCAAAATGGAAGGTGATGTCATCCGAAGGGAACTAGCAACTCATTGGAAAATTCTAGAGGATGCAACGGTTCTACCCATTTTTAATAGGGTTGGCTAGCTTGACTATTTTTTGAAATTAATAGAATTCAGTGATGATATGACAAGAAGGTTTACATCTACTCTTGAATATGATGAAGCTATGGTAAAGGGAATTTCAGTAGATGCATCCAAGACTGCCATTGCACAAGTCACTGGGTTACTAAGAACAGGGGTAGATTTTCTAGCACGAGTTGACACAGTTGCAACCAAAGAAGAATTTTGTATACGAGGAGACGAATTAGACTCATAATCACAAGGTACAAAGATAATCTCTCTTCTCTAGTGATGGGAAAATTGTGCCTCTTACATTGTTAGATATATTACTTGTGATGGTAGGCAAAACCTTTTATATACGATTCATTTCAAATTACTTAGTCACCTCAAGCATAATAAGTTAGTGAATGTACCAAACTTTCTTTACAATTTGTTGAAATAGATGAAATCAAAATACCAAGGAAAACAAAGTGATACTTCTCTATCTCATCATTGTTTAATTGTTTTATTGATAAAGAGAAGTTTAAGGATTCAATACCCACAAGTGAATTGGGAGGACTTTAAGGATTGTACAGATATTAACAGTTTGCTAGATGCACCTGTGGTACTTGAGAATGTAGAACCCCAAAATGAACATGTAAGGGAAAGCCCTTACATCTCACGCGTGGCTTCGCCAACCCATAGCCCAGGTGAGCATGAGGAACCTAATGAACCAGAGTCTAGACCACCTATAATTCAAGAAATACCATCTTCTTCTAGATCACAAAGACCCAATAGTAGGAGAGGCAGTGCCTCTACCTCTTCTACACCCTCTAAACCAGAAGGAAGGATACTCCAAAGAAAAAGAGGGATATTCAAAGGAAGAAAGAGGATGTTTCAAAGAAGGAGGAGGGTGTTCAAAAGGAAAAGAAGAGAGTTGAGAAAGAAACACCTACACCCAGATGCTTTAGCAGATTAAGGAGACAAGGCGCCATGAAGGACATATAGAAGAACTAGAGGAAGAAGAAAAGAGCAAGGAACAACAATAGGAAGATGTCCTGATTGTAGATATAGACTCTGAGGTAAAGGGGGATGCCCCTGGTAATGTGAATATGCTAGAAAAAAGGAAAAGATATGTACTAACAACTTATGATTCAGAATCAAAAGATATATTTACTGATAAGAAATTACAAACAAAAACCCTAGACAGTCCCATTCATGGAGACTATGAAGAGGGAGGTAATGAAAATTTCATGGATACATAGGATATATAGATAGAAGAAAGATATGTAAGGAAAGAGCTCCAAGAGGCTTTGGATAGGATTAAACACTTGGAGTAGTTAGTGAAAAATTATGAACAAAAGGATAAGGAAAGAGATGCAAAAATGCAGGAGATGGAGGATAAATTGTAGTTGTATGGCCATGGCACTAAACTTGATTTGTTGGCACAACTAGCCATGACTAAAATAGAGGATAGAGAACTAGCAATGCCAAATCAGAAACCTCCTTCACTCAAAATTGTTGATTACCACACAACCTATCACTGGGCTATCACTTGTGGAAAGTGACTAATGAGCTTGCACATGAAAAGGAGAATTGGAAGAAAGAAAAGGAAGAATATGTAAAGGAACTGGAAAAGAGAGACATGGAGTTGAATAGATCAAGAGTCTGGTTGGAGGAAGTAGCAGACAAAGTTGCATAGATTACCAGATGTAGATCTCCACTAAGAACATATGCATTGTTTTTATAGGAAATATTTTTATGTTTTTATTTTAGTAGATTAATTAGCAAACATTATGTTGGTATGAGTAGAACTTATGAGTTTCTTGAAATTTTTGCTACTTCTACACCTGAAGAACAAGATCAGTTGCGTGAGTTTTATTTGCACAACTATGTAGTGCCAAATGAAATGAAATGAAACCCTCTAATTTTTGTGGGGGATCTTCAAATAAGGGCACTTGCATCCTATTATAGAAATTAACAACTCAGGAGTGAGATAATGGAAGAGCATGAAGAAAAAGAGAAATCAATAGCTCTCCCCATAAGAAAAGAGGCTAAAAACCCGATGCATTCATTGATGAATGGTTGAAACTCATTAACCATAAAGGTGTGGGTAAGAAAATCATGAAACTTGGGAAAGTAGATTATGAAAGAATGCAGGTGTTAGTTGTGGGTTTGGGACAACAGTGTTACAAGCATGTACAAAACATATGGAATAGTTTGAACCTAGAATTATAGAGGAAGGAACCACATTCTATGTATAAGTTTACTTCTATACTTCAAAGAGTACAGATGTATATATCAATTGGTGTTAAAAAAGGAGTTTACTGGGTATTAGGCTCACCTTCCACCCACCTATTCTCCTCTATCTAGTTCCACATTGGACTAGGGAGAAAGGTGAAGAATGTGAGAAAGCAATAATTATCAAAATGAGGCAGCTTGCAGAATATCAAGGTTTCTATTTGAATTAGATTTAGGGGGTTAATATAGTTATGGACTTGAGGCATATTACTTTGCAGTACAATCAGTATTCCTAGTGTTTTGCTTGGGGACAAGCAAAAGGCTAGTCGGGGGGAGATGATGGCTCCACATATTAGCTCATTTTCTATTGTTTCCATACAAATTTTGAGACACTTTTAGATACACTTTCCAGAAAATGCTCCTATATTATACTATCCTTTCATATTTATTATGCAGACCTAAACCTAAAATATAAGGATGGAAATATGATTATGATATAATGAGTATTGCATGGTTAATATGTAGATATGCATGAATGTGGATGGAATTCTATGTTTTAATTGTGATAGTTAGTCTTGTGTACATGCCTTGTGAATTAACCTTTTTGCAGCCAACGAGGAATTATAGCACGTAGTAGTTGCAGGATGAACCCGTAGCAAAAGGAACACTGGAACAACAAAACAAGAGAGTTTTGGATTTAGCTGAACGTGATGATTGTTGATTAAAGGCACTTGATGAAGGTTGAATGTGTGTTACTATAACCAGTTAATAAGCATTGAAGAAGAGGACTCCTTTACTGATAGGATTTTGGAAAATGTTTGTATGTTTACATGCAATTTTGTTTTAACAAAATTTTAGTCCTATTATGATTCTTCTTTCTTTTCTATTATAGGTTGAATAATTTAATCTTAACTATACGCTCTAATATTTAGGAGTGAGAGTTAATGATTTCGGTTAAGTTGTTGCTTTGAATAAGATTCCCTCAAGCTTGTATATAGTTGTTGGTTGAATCCATAGATAAGTTAGTTTATTTTTCAGTTGTATGTTACTAGTTATTTTCAGTTTCAAGACATGATAAATATTCAAAATGATTGAATACAATTTGTGGAAAGATCTTGTGTAAATCTTCATGATATGCAATGAATGGAGTTAATCTTATTAGATGCGTAGAATTTGTTAATTAGATTTGGGTTCAATTAAAGTGAGAAAAACCACTTGAGCAAGCCACTCAAGGTACTGTTCCTCACTTCATTTTCAATTGTTCATTTATGTTTAATAGTTATTTTTTTATTTTTCATTGCTTCATGAACTATATGCAAGTTAAACTGGAATCTCATACCTTGTTTATTTTTAATGAATGCTTATGAATATGCATGTAATGGTTAACCAATAGTACTCTGGAGGTTAAATTAGTTGATTCAGTAGTTTTTATTAGTTTTGAGTTTTCATAGTAATGTTTTATTAGCAACAATTTAGTTACAATCTAAGTTGTAGGTACCTATAGCCACTAGTTCTAGTTATGTCTCTTACTATTTTGCAATATGTGAATTTCCAGTAAGTAGAATCACTTGGATATGATAGTTTATGTAGTTTTGAGTCTTTGAAGGCATACATAATGCTGCACCATTACAAGTTTACAAACATTGGGTTGACATTTTAATGTAGTCTTTGCAATGTTGAGTAGACTATTTAGTCAGATAAACCTCTGAATTGTGTAGGTTCTACCAAGTTTACAATACATTAGTTAAAGACTACAATAATATCACATCATAATCATAACATCATTACATCATAATCATATAAAATTCATCATAACATTAAAACATCACAAATATTCATCTATAACATATACATCGTCATCATATCATCATTATTATCTACTAGACCTAGCCTATCCTTCCTATCATGAGCTCGATCAAAAAATTATTTTTTAGCCAACCTCTTGAGGGGGAATCATACCTCCATTCCTCAATAAACTGGGCCACACTGGGGCTTGTCACTAGCAAAAATTTTATACCAACATTATTTCTTTGAAACAATGTCATAAAACACATTGTCTCAAAGATGGCCAAAATGTAGACACCTAAAAATGACCAATGCATTTCCATCTTTTTATTTTATCATTTCTCATCAATTCCTTTATCTATATTAATTAAATAATTTTAATTATTTAATTACACTAATATTTCCTCTTTTCATCCATAATAATTAAATATTTTTTAATTTTTTAATTATCTCAAAATTTCCTTATATTAATATTAATTAAATAATTATTTAATTATTTAATTAATTTATCATTTTCCCTCCAACATTTATTTCAAATTATTTCTTTTTGGTTCACTATAATTAAATAATTTTATAGCTAACACTTCTTCCATGATCAAATAAAATAAAAGTAAGTTATTTAATTATCTCTTTTCCCTCCAAAATAAATAAATAAAATTAATATTTCATTAATTTCTCCAAATATGTCTTGTGAATCAAATAAATTTATTTAGTTATTTCAACTATCCCACCTCATCAATCCAATTCATTTACTAATTTTAGCTCCTACCCTTTCTCAAATTTTCTTATCCATTCATTCTTCTAATTAATTTCCACCATTGATCAGATATCAAGTGAAGCACATAAATAAAACCCTTCATTCATACATTATCTTCTAAAGCATGATCATTAACAAGAACAATAGATAGCTATCATTATCATTATCAAGCAAGTTCATATCAATGTCTTTTATCTATCTCTCTTATCTATCTATTATCTAGATCTATTATCTATTTATCTATTATCATTATCTTTGTAAATTCATACTATCATACTATCATTGGGCTATCATAGTTATGATATTTTGCAGAGCAACCCATTTATCAATCATTCAATCTACTATCAAATAAAAAATGGAGAAAATCAAGTTTTGTGCTATGGTATAATTATTCATTATTTGATTCATGCATAGATATTAAGCTTTATTGAGTGATTGTTGAGAGTGAATTTGGTATTTTCATTGTATTGTTTTGATTATAAGGGAAAAATAGGTTTTGAAGGGACCTAAAACCCTTTACAACAAAATAGACGACAAGCTACTCATAGATAAAAAAATTGAACCATCAATAGTAGCCAACAACAAAATAACAATAAAAAAATAGAAACCCAACAACAAAGAAATAGTAACAGAAAACAACATAGAAAGAGGCACTATTTCATGTTCTTTAAGGTGTTAGCCACCTCAATCCACCTCAATCTTTTGGTTATGATTCAGTTTGACTGTGTCCATCAGCTCTTTCTTCTTCTCCTCAAAGGTCTTCATCAAGTTACCCCTACCTCTTGTACATGGGCCTTTTGCCTCATGTTTTCCAACCTTCTTCCCCTTCCCCTTTGAGGCCCATTCCTTCTCCATCAACTCTACAAAGTAAATTTGATCTTCCCTTAGCTGACTTATCTTGCGAAAAAGGACCTCCAGAGACTCAACACTTCTCTTAATCAAATTGTGGCTAACTTACAGTACCTTCTTAATGTCCACATTAGTTTCATTAATCTTAGCCTCCATTTTAGAGAGGCGTTGCTCACATAGGGATTTAAAATCTGTAGGAGAACTCTAAGTCCACAAGTCTTTCAATCAAAATATCCAAGGAAGAACCCTTTAGCCTGTTTTACATATTCTCTTTTAGACCCATGATCTTGATATTCACCCTATTAAACTCCTGTAATACCCACTTGACTAGCTTAAATGTGCATGTATCCCTCAAGTGATTCATATCCAGTGTTACACCCCAATTGTGTAATTACTATTTACTATTACTATGTAGGGTAAAATGTGAATGTAATGGGAATTCTAGAGATGAATAAATTGATCTCGTACCATGTTATCAATATGAATGTTATCTCATATGATGTTATCTTAGTTGATGCTATTTCATGGGGAAATACTGCATATATGTGAATAGATGGTTATTGAATTATTATTCTAAATTTTGTGATATTTATGTATACTGCATATGTTTTGAACAATTGACTACCATGTGCATGTGTTAGTGTATGCAGGTATGTGTTCCATTCCTCCAGGTGGAGGGGAAGTATCACTCGAGAGAAGATCTTGGTCGGGTAACCGGTAAAAGTAAACTATCTGAGCATATACACACACTGTAATAGAATGATTGAGTCGAGTCAGTTTGTGGGAAGTTGGTAAGTCATCCTTAGTTGATATGCCTGCATTAGTAAAGGTCTTTTTTACTATCGAGTGCATTATTGGGTGATGCTTATCTATTTGAGCTTTTGAGATCTTTCTTGTACTATTACGATTATATTGACAAGTGGGATGTATGTGGAAGTATGTGTATATATATGCATGTGCATGTCAATGGGATCTAACAACATGTATATGCACATGTATAGATGTACCACACCTAAACACTTATCAATATGATGGTAATTGTGAATGGCTATATGTGAATCAGATGTGAACATATATATATATTTATATAGTATATGCATGTATCCATATGTATATGTATATTGATACATGTGTACATTGGCGAATGGAAACACTCATATGGATGCAATGATATAGATATACCTACACATATGTGTACATAGAGGTATATACATGTATACATATATATATGCACACATTTAATATAATGTGTTTATTATATACTATCTTGCTTGTACTCTATCTATATATCACATATATATATGTGTGTGTGTGTGAACATATATTAGTGTGTGTGTGTGAACATATCTTATTAGAGTCGATTTATTAAAGTTTGTTTATAGTTGATAGAGACTATGAAATGGAGGTTTATTATAGTCATTATTGACTATGTCAAATGAGGCCGTTGATTTAATAGTTATGATTGTTAAGTGTAAATCGATTATCATTCAGATGACACGTGATTTATGACATGGTATTGTATTTGATATTGTTGTCTATGATATGCTTGACTTGATCGATGCCATAAGTGAGACCAACCTTGAATTTTTCCAACATAATTAACTGCTCAAGTCGAATCATCCACTTAATGGATTGATGGAAACTTGCTATCATAAAATGGAAGTTGACTGATTCTTTGGTAGTTTAACCATGCCAAATATGAAGGAAATGGAAATGGAAATCGCACCACCTTTGAATCTAAGTTGCTATAGATGTCTTCTCTTTGCGGCAATTTGAATTAAGCATATGTTGTTTGAATAAGTCTTTTGACTGTTGTCACAAAACAAGTTGACCTATAGGCAATTAAGCTAAGTATTAGCTGAAGAATTCACCACCTTTCTAATAAGTTTCATGTGTTGCTTTGCATGGAGCTTGTTGTGCATTAACATGCCTAAACTGTAGGCTTTGATGCTGCTTGGTTGCTCTATAAATAACTGAACCATTTCATTTTGAAGGGACACATTCATCCATAAGATTATACATCTTTTGCAATTCCTATTTTTGCATTATTACTAGCCATACTCTGTTTTACATTGAGAGAGAGAAAAGAAGTGAGTTCAACTAGTTTGTGAGGAAGTTATATTTTGAGAGGAGCAAGCTATCAACTTGAGAGATAGAGTTTATAGTGACATTCTTGAGAAGTTGTTTACCAAGCTTGTTGTTGTTGGAAAAGGTTGCATTGTTGCCTTTTGATTGGATAAGCGATAATAGGCACAGGGATCTCTTCTTCTTTGTTATTTTACTTTTGAATGATGTGTCTTGCATGCATGGTTGAGATGTCTTTCCAGTATGTGCATTAGAGGAATTAGATTTTTTTGAAAAGGAAATTGAAGCTTTTATATTATTTTCATAATGTGTTTTTAAGTACTCCATAGTAGGATATGGATGTTTATCATAGGTATTATATACTAGGTATGATTGAACATGAAAGGCAGGTATGGTACACTTAGCTAAGTTATTGATTTAACTAGGGAAGCTTGTGTTTACTCCTAGGATAGATAATTCAGTATGGGTGGGAGTTTGTGTACTTACTGGTAAGTAGGGATATTCCAAGTATATGGGTTATCTCTGGGATGATGGACTATCCATTGAAGGAAATACCTAGCTTGAGTACTTACTAGTTAAGTAGGATAATTTCAAGTAGATTATTACGGTGATAGGTTATCTAGGATGATGGACTATCCATTGAAGGAAATACCTATGCGTAGATTAAGATAGCCTTAAGTCAAATCATCCCCGAGTAGTGTATGTGATAGATGACCCTAAGTAGAACATACTGAATGAAACACTTTGGCCAAAGTTGTGTGATGACCTTTGGCTCCACTGTTAGTTCACCGTGATCTAGTATTACATGCTAGACAGAGATTGTGGGATTACAAGTTCTAGTTATGTAGGACACAACACTATGCTCAATTGGTTGTCGTTATCGGTTACTCTACCAATCTCTTCGTTGAAGGGAAGGGCCATCTATCAAATAATAGATGTACAAGGGACCACATTATGAGTCCATGGTTGGCAAAAAAGCACCTGAGTGATGCTTCTCCTCCACAACAGGTGACAGAAGAACCAAGATTTGAAAGGAAGGATCTTGGACCGTCTTATAGCTATTTGTTCTAAAGCTCATTGGAGCTATGTATGTGCATGTATGTATTCTTGTACTATTATAACTTGTGAAGTTATTGTAATGAAATGGAATCTTTATTGTAATATGATATGGCATCTTGCTCGTATATTCTCAATAAAAGAAAGAATTTTTTTTATTCTAATGACTTGTTACCTAATTTACTTACTCTTATGGTGTAAATTTAGAAAATTTTACTTCATTTAAGGGTTGGTATGTTACATCCAGAAGCTCAAACATTGAAGTATTATCATCATTTAGGTAAGAGAAATCCTCAGAGAGAGGATTCACCTTAAGAGGGGTGATCCCACAATATTGGTTTACAATTTTTGGCCAAACTGGACATTGAACTAATTTTTTTTAACTAAATTTTCACTTTCGGGCACCTATAGCGGCTAAACAGTGAGGAGTTTGAAGATGATGCAAACTAGTGATTTGTGACATTTTGTCTGTAGATTCTTATTTTTAAATTATTATTTTTGGAATTAGATTGCATTTATTTTTCCATTTCCTTTGAAAACTAGCTTTTAACAGTAAACACCATTTTTAAAGAGTGACGCTACTTGCTAACACATAACTTTTATTCTATGAAGGATAAAATTATAAAATTATAATTTTTTTGAATTTACATTCATAACTACGATATCTAGTGCATGGAGTTGGTTTCATAGCATTTCATTGAATATTTTTCCTTAATTAAGTTTCAAAGTCAAACTAGTTACAATTTAGACATGATTTATTGGCTAAAACATAGCTTTTTTTGTATGTATCAAAATTCTTTTTTTTTTTGTTGGATTAGGGACATCAATATCTAGTGCACTGATATTTTTCAATCTTTTTTTGATAATTTGCTATTTTTCCACAAGTGTAGAACAAAGAGCTTGATTTTTGGTGAAAAACCTATGTTTAATCAAACTAAAAAAATACATAACAAAACCAAAGCATATTAAAATTATATTCAATGGATAGCCTGTTCTAAGGACTACCATCATCTAGTTGGGTTTGTGAAATCTCCTCCATTTTCATCCTCAACCCGAGCTTTGAAAGGCAAAATTTTGCAGAGATTTGGTAGAAGAGGAGGAGAAGGGGGAAAGGTGGGGTTCATATGGACCCCCCTTCGAGCGAACCCCCTTGACCCTTTCGAGTGAAGGGGGGGTTCGCTCAAATGGAGGTCCATACAAACCCCCATTTTTTGAATTTTCCTTTGTCTTCATTTTAAAAAAATGTGCCAAAAGGTGGGTCCCATCATTAAAGAGGGTTCGCTCGAAGGGGGGTTCAAGAAAATCCATTTTGGGTCCATTCGAACACCCCAGTTCGTGTGAACCCCTAAAAACCAAATTTATTTTCATGGGAGTACTTTTGCAATTTTCCTTCCTCAACAGAATTGTAAACCAATATTGTGGGATCACCCAGAGGCTCTGGCTATTTTCATAGTATTGTTCTTATTTTACATAATTCACATTTTCATCATCCACACAAATAACCCCATCATGATCATGCATAGATCTCAAGATAAACTATGGGAGAAAACTCCAACATTGTAGATCTTCAAAATCAACCTCAAGAAACAACATAAACACTAAGAAGATTACCAATAACTCACAAAGTTATCCTTAAAGTACACAATTTCAAATATAACTTGGAAACCATAGTATAGCTTATATGAGTTGAAAATTGTATGCTAGGTAGGTAAACCTTTTAAAATTTATTTAAATACATTTCATCCACATGGAAAAAGGGTAGATTGGGCGGTGAATGGCATGCATAAGACAACCTATACATGCATAAGGATAAGGTGATGTAAGGGACACAAACAAATAAAATTTCAAGGCACCATGAAAACAATCACTAACATGCCACAAAAATATAACAAACCACTAAAAAAGAATACTTGAGTAATGAAACACCTATGATCAAAGAATAAGAAACCAAACACCACATTAGTAGCCATACCATCATGAAAAAATGACCAATTGAGAAATAAGCATTGTAAGATGGGTAAAAATCAAGCAGCCTAGATTCTAGTGACAACCATAGCACTTCTAAGCTAAAAACCCAATCTAAACAAGAGAAAACAAACAAGTATGTGGAAAATGAAAGCATTCAAGTAAAATAACTCTCCATATTTGAAGTTGAATCACTTCTCTTGTCTCTCCTAAATCCACCTTTGCAAATATGCCCTTAGATCAAAGCTAACATGTGCAAATACCTGCAAATAGTGAGCATGAAAGTCGAAGATAAGTGATTGTTAACTTGAAAATGGAGGAGGAAGGCTTCTTTTATAGACAACCATTTGAACAAGCGGTCAAGATCAAACTTATAGAAAGATTCCAAGATCGATGAACGAGAAGACATGCAATACAGAAGAGTGGAGGTTACAAAATGGACATACAAGATTAGAAACAACCCAAAGTCAATTGATGGTTGGGATTCAAAAATGAGATAGTGGAGGAAGAAAATGAAGGAATTAAAAATTGAAATCAATTAATTCATGAGAAGGAATCTCTGGACAAGTGGAGCATAAATAATTTTGTCCAAATTATTTATTTTGAGAAATAGGGCAAGTGGGAGAAAATGGTCATTTAATTAAAATGATTTATGAAATCAATTTAATTAAATGGGGAAAAATGGATATAAGAAATTAAATAATTGATTCAAGTTAATTATTTAATGGGGGAAAGAAATGTCATTAGATAATTAAATAATTTTGAAAATTATTTAATTATAGAGGAATGAGAAAAAGATCAAATAATAACAATTATTATCATTTGACTATAAGCGAGTGATAAAAGATGAATAAGTAAATAAATAATGACTTAATTAATTATTGAAGAAAAGGGGGTGTTAGCAACACAATTAATTTTATTTAATTGGTCATAGAAGAATAAAGGTTAAGGAGTGAATTAATTAAATAATTACAAATTTTCTAATTAATAGAGGAATGTGATCAAGAATAATTAAATTATTTAAATTATTTAATTATGCAGAAACGAAGACCAAGAAAAAAAATGATGCTCACAAACTAAGACATTTTTCCCCTCTTTGACATAATGCAGTTCATCACGTTGTGTCAAAGAAATTTAATAAAAATATGCCTCAATGAAAGTAGGGTAGAGGTATGCCCCCTAGGGAAAATTTTACAAATTTTCAAAAAAAATCATTTTTTTTGGAAAAATTCCCCTATAAGATAAATTGATCTCTAGGAGTTCAATGGTGCAGATGAAAAGGATTTTCGAGGTCATTAAGGGGGTCAAATTTAGGTTCAAAGTGGTCCAAGAGTTTTCCCAGTAAACATGTCAAGTGCAAACCCTAATTTTCAGGCTATAAATAGGAGTTGGATTAAGAAAATAAGTCATTTGTGTTGGAAATAGGATGCCATTTAATTGCAATCCTAAACATTATTTATTTCATGTATCTCCAAAGTCCTTGGAAAGTGTTCTCAAACACTAGGATTAGAGAGATTAATATTTGATGAAATAATCATGTTAATTGACATTTGTAATTAATTCTAAATAATAGGAGCATGTGAGGGTGTCCAAGATGAGTTCCTAAATAATAGGAGCACATGGGGCACCCACATGGAAGGTGGAACTCACCTTGATTTAAGTTAACTGTTTGGAGTAAAAGATAACACTTTTGAATGCATGTAAAAATCCTAGGAGTTAGGGTTTTATGTTTACATGCATGAAGTTCAGTTTAGTTTAGTTTAGTTTAGTTTAGTTTAGTTCAGTTCAATTATGGTTCAGTTATCTTTAGTTAGTTTTAGTTGAATGCTATTTGACTTCAACTAACTTGGAATGCATGACTAATGACTTGAGTTGCATGACAGATAATAGGCGACTTCCCTCAGTTAACAGGGGATGACCATTCTTGCATGAATTGTGGAGAGAAATGTTTCAGCTAACAAGAAATGACTTGGACCCAACATGGGCGCCCAAGTTGGCTTCTCGGAATTAACTCCTTTGCATGCTAAGATATTTTAGAAGGCTAAGTTAAGTGGGCCCACTCTTGGGTGCCTACTTTGAGGATAAAGCCTTAAAGATATTTACAAAATAAAGGTTGAGTTACTACTTCAGTTTGGGATGCCCAAATGGATGAAGATGATGATTTGGCATTGTTCTTCATGGTTAAACTCTACTTGGAAGAGATAGGTGTACCTTTTAGGAGATAGGGATTGAGCTTTGTAATTGTAACTCTTTTGGAGTTTACAAAGTTGTTTATTGCCTATATATCTCAAGCAAGTTGAAGAGATTTTGTATTAGTTTTATTGTAGGTTGTGAAGAAGATTTGGTGAAGGAAAAAGAAGCATTCTCAAGCAAGAATTGGAGCTATTGTAATCTACTTCAGAGATTGAATAATAGATTAATTCTTGGTGGATTTTTCTCCTAAAAGGGTTTCTCCACGGTATATGCTTGTGTAATCTTTCTAATATCCTGTCTAATTCTTCTATCAAATTTTGTCTTCATTCTACAAATGATAAAATGAATTAATCAGATAATCACCCACAACGAATCTGTAACAAGTAAAAACATATTTAGATCAGAAATCTTAAATTTTTATGAAGTATTAATCTAAGAAAACACCTCAATTTTCAACATTTGGTATCAGAGTTGAGGTTGGGTAGAGTATTGGGACACCTTTCTCTTAAAAGATTGGAGGTTTTTTGGCTGTAGTGGGAGCTTTTACTATTTTTTTTATTGCTGATTTTAGAAATTAAGTTTGTTACAAGAGGTATATATTCTTGCTTTAGAGGATGTTTATCATGTGTCATTGAGCGCTTGGATTCACAGGTTTGGTGTGAGCGTATGACATAAATGTGGTTTTGATTATGTGCATCATGATGCCATGGTATTGCTCAGTATCACGGTTCAGTGGGAGCATTTTGCAATGAAGTGGACTATTGATTGTAGGATGGTTTTGTTATTATGTCATGGTATACTCTTGATTAGCGGTTTAGAGTTGTGGCATGGTACATGTTATGATAATTTTGATCATGAGGAAATGTCTAAAATTCCATATGCTTTTGGTAGTGAAGGTTTGATGTTTATCTTGTTGCCATGTATTGCTTGGTATCACAGTTCAGTGGGAGATTTGGTAGGATATAGTGATCTTCATGAAGATGATGGTAGTAACGATGCCATGTGTGACTCAGTACCACGGTTCAGTGGGAGTTGTTGGAAATGATGTGGATGCATCATTGGTAAGGTTATCCTCATGTGATTGGGGATATGGTTTTTTCTTGGTTTAGAGTGGTTTCTATTATGTCATGGTTTACTCTTGTTGCATTTAGAGTTTGGCATGGTTCTCTTGAGACTAGCATGTCTAAGTGTGTTATGGTGCATGTGATCTACTAGGAGGAGATGGTTAGACCATGGATGTCATGTTTATGTTCAAGATTAGAGCTTTGACATTGATCTTGTGTAGTTCTCTTAAGTATTGGGTACATTAATCATTTTCTTGATTACTTCATGATAGTGCTATGTTGCATTTGGAGTTTGGAATAGATTGGTTTTTTACAGGTCCTCATTGATACTTGGAGAAATAGGTGAGGCTTAAGTTCCTTTATGGTAAGAGATATTTGTTTGAATGGTTACTAGTAAGAAAAGATATTTTCAACAGAAAAGACTGAGGAGCCTACACCTTGGTTGAACGTGAGTTCAACACACTCGATGATTTCACATGCCTCCAAAGAGGCAGTTTGGATACAAAGACTTGGGAAAGGTATTGGTTTTAATTGCAAGTAAGTTAAACTTGAATGTGATAGTCAGAGTGTTATGTGTTTAGCCAAAAATCCTATGTATCATGCTCGTACTAAGCATGTTGATGTTAAGTATCACTTTGTGTGAGAAATGGTTGAGAGTGGGAAGGTATTAATTGAGAAAGTTGACACTTTAATTAATGTTCCAAATTATCTTATGAAACCAGTTCCTTCAGATAAGTTCTCTTGGTTTTAATCATTTGCTTGGAGCTTCATGATTATGCAGGTTACATTTGAAATTGGCATGGATTGATTAGTTGGTGCAGGAAGGCCATTGGCCTTAAGTTCTGTACTTGATTTATAATAATGATTCCTTGTTTAGAATAATTGAAATGTATAATGTCAAGTGGGAGAATGTTGGAAATAGGATGCCATTTAATTGTAATCCTAAACATTATTTATTTCATGTATCTCTAAAGTCCTTGGAAAGTGTTCTCAAACACTAGATTAGAGAGATGATTAATATTTGATGAAGCAATATGAGTTCCACGATTACTTGATGTTTAATGCATGAATCAGTTCAAAGTTCATAAGTAGAATTAGTTTAGTTTAGATAGTTCCAATTCAGTTCAGTTAGTTTAGTTCAATTCAGTTCAATTTAGTTTAGTTTAGTTTAGTTTAGTTATGGTTCAGTTATCTTCAGTTAGTTTTAGTTGAATGCTAGTTGACTTCAGTTAAGTTGGAATGTATGACTAATGACTTGAGTTGCATGACAGATAATAAGTGACTTCCTTCAGTTAACAGGGGATGACCATTCTTGCATGAATGGTGGAGAGAAATTTTTTAGTTAACAAGAAATGACTTGGACCCAACTTGGGCACCCAAGTTGGATTCTTGGAATTAACTCCTTTGCATGCTAAGATATTTTAGAAGGCTAAGTTAAGTGGGCCCACTCTTGGGTGCCTACTTTGAGGATAAAGCCTTAAAGATATTTATAGAATAAAGGTTAAGTTACTACTTCAGTTTGGGATGCCCAAATGGATGAAGATGATGATTTGGCATTTTTCTTCATGGTTAAACTCTACTTGGAAGAGATAGGTGTACCTTTTAGGAGATAGGGATTGAACTTTGTAATTGTAACTCTTTTGGAGTTTACAAAGTTGTTTATTGCCTATATATCTCAAGCAAGTTGAAGAGAGTTTGTATTAGTTTTATTGTAGGTTGTGAAGAAGATTTGGTGAAGGAAAAAGAAGCATTCTCAAGTAAGAATTGGAGCTATTGTAATCTACTTCATAGATTGAATAATAGATTAATTCTTGGTGGATTTTTTTTCTGAAAGGGTTTCTCCATGGTATATGCTTGTGTAATATTTCTAATATCCTGTCTAATTTTTCTATCAGCTTCCGTCTTCATTCTACAAATGATAAAATGAATTAATCAGATAATCACCCACAAAGAATCTATAACAAGTAAAATCATATTTAGATCAGCAATCTTAAAGTTTTATAAAGTATTAAGCTAAGAAAACACCTCAATTTTCAACAATTTGTGCATTTTAAATTTGGAAATATTATGAGCTATAGGTGAGAAAAGTTGTAGAGATGTCGCTTGTTCTAGATGTTGCACATAGAGGATACCACATCTGCACGTTCTGCCAGCTTGAGGGAGCGCCCACCCGGTAAGTACTACAAACCCACTTTGTAAGTTTTTATTTTCATGCATTTAGTTAGGGAAATAATTTAGCAGGAAATTGTGTCACACTTTCTATGACACAATTGCGTTCATGAGTGATACAAGTGAGAAGTGGTTTTTCACAATGGTCATGCCACAATGTAATTTCTTAGCTCTACGACAGGGATAGTTGTGTTATGCCGCTTCTAAAGGTGCACCACAACTAACTTATTGAGTTGCACACACGACCGAGAGTGGCGCAATCAAAATTTGGTAATGCAAGCATTGTACGGAATGATGCATGTGAAAAATGAGTGACATAATTGTAGTTGCAAGACACTAGGAATTTATGCAACACAATTGTCTAGTGAAAAAGTTGCCCCAGTTTAGGGTAAAATGACTTGGTCAACTTTGGTCCAATAGGTCAAATGAATGCTTCATATTGATGTGATGATTGCAAGTTGTTCTACCTCCTATTTACACATGTGGGAGTTGCGACCAAATGTATTTTGACTATAGGACTAGCTAGATGATGTGGAGAAACATGCGTTGTTAGATCTTGGCTTGTTTTATGTTACCTATATGCCCATTATCAGGGAAAACAGGGGCATGTTGACAGCATTGGTGGAGTGGTGGCACTTAGACACTTGTAGTTTCCATCTACTGACCGAGGAGGCAACAATTACCCTAGAGGATGTGTACAAGATCTTACAGTTGTCAATTCATGGTGAGCAGTTCAGTATGACCCTATTCGAGGATTGCATGCCCTTTATGATTACTATGACTGTGACGATGATTCATAGCTTGGCATTCAGGGTATGAGATCAGATGGGAGACCCTACCAAATAGATATGATTGATATGACTGTGTGTTATGCACATTGATTGTAGGGGTTATGATTCTTGACTGCAAGGGACACAGGTTTCTAGTGGGCCAAGGAGAGATGCTAGCAAGTATGGTCTTGTATGAGACAGTGTATGCATGGGGACCATGTCTATTGGGCATGTTATATTTGTAGCTTCATGATATTTCCTGTACAAAGGGTCATAACTCTTGAGTTGTGAGGTCACATTACTGATGATTTGGGCATGGGATCACATAGTAATGTTCCAAACACTGGTGATACGACAATTGGGAACTGGTGCTCCATATGTATATCTATATCAGGGAGCGATCACTTAGACTCATGTGGGGGACACAGGTTACTAGAGACATGGCCTAGATACATTGGTCATCTTCATCTGGAGACCCTACAAAGATTGTGATTTGTGGGTAGGCAAGGATGACCATTTGCCATGGTGCCGACAACCTAGGTACCTGATTGGACACACACTACAGTCTCAACACATTATTGAGATGTATTTGCTAGAGTAGGTCAAGCAACAATTTGGGGAGAGGTAAGGTATCCTTGTAGGCATAATAGAGTTTCCATGATCATCCCGGGAGGTGCACCCCTAGGGATAGCATATACCAGTTACCACGATCAAGCAAGAGATTGGCATACTGCAACTGATATAATGGGATTGGAAAGGGGGAGATGCAGATGCAGGGACAAATATTGAGTACGATGCATGGTGGCAGACACACAAGCCATCACCATATACAAATCAAGAGCATCCAACACATGTAGAGCATAGAGGCAGGGGCTCGAGAGGCCAGAGAGGAGATAGGGGATGGAGGGGTGGTGGGAGAGGAGATGGAGGATGGGGAGATGGGGAGATGGAGGAGGAGATGATGGAGGAGATGGTCAGGGAGGTCAGGGAGGATACCAATGCTGGAGGAGGAGGGATGGAGGATGACAGGAAGCGAGACACTTGTCACTGATCTAGGAGGAGGAGGATCAACTAGAGGTGAGGGCAGTAGTGGAGATGGCAGTAGAGGAGGGAGAGTAGCATGCAGAGATTCCAGCTCTAGAGGTGGCACTCCCAAAGGTACATATGGTGGAGGCTAAGGAGCATGCAAAGGAGAGATGGGAGGAGCATGTGGAGGATCTAGAGATGGGAGAGGCAAAGAGATTCCTCCAAGAGAGGATTATCATGGGGATGGGTGAGGAGAAGGGATTGGAGGAGGGAAAGGTTAGAGCAAAGGAGCGAAGCGCAGAGCAGAGGATAGCTACCCTGCAGGCTTGGGTACGGGCCCTAGAGGCCGAGCCGAGGATAGTTACAACAGAGAGAGATGGCCTTAAAGCCAATAGAGACACTCTGTCGACAGAGAGGGGCCTATCTCTCATTAGCCAAAAATAGACCGATTAGAGGATGATAGAGTTTATGGTGACATGCAGTGGGTTTGTAGTTGATTTTTCTCAAGAGTATGCCAAGGCTAGCAGGGTGATGCAGTACTACATAGACCTATATGAGAGGGTGGTAACACCAAAGAGGAGAGAGCTGACATTCTCATAGATTGAGAATGGTTCACAGGGTAGGACATAGAGTAGGACCCAGAGCAGGCACTCCCACAATAGGCTAGAGAGTGGGGATATATCAGCCCCAAGATGGTCCACTCCCTATGACAAGCCACCTACAGTAGAGCACAGGTCTCCAGATGCACCTCGACGAGAGGATAGGGATGCACCAGGATCAAGAGAGTAGAGCAGCTCAGGCTAGAGCATCTTTTAATATTTTGGATATGGACACTCTATTTTGATTATTGAGCCTGCAAGCTCCATTTTTGTTAGATATGACACATCTTGACATTGTAGCTATGACACATTTTGAGCGATATATGATATGAGTTTTGGCGACGGTGTATGATATGCAGTTCTATGTGATTATGCTTTATATTTATGATGATGTTATGCTATGGATGTTTATGCTTTTATGATGTCTATGTATGCATTTTATATGATCACACAATGGTTTAATATGATGGATGATTATGCATTTATGATTATGTTTATGGATGTTTATGTTTTCATGTTATGTATGGATTATGAATGCAGTATGGTTGACCTAATTTTATGATGCAATGTGATATGTAAATGTAATTAATATTGATGTATTGGGATGCCTATAGGTTATGTATGCAATGATGTAAATGTAAAATGTAATCTATGTTATGATATTCCATAATGTTGTTAATGTGATGCAATATGATGCAATGTAAATGAAATGTGATGGATGGAAATGAACCATGATCATAATGTAAAATGCAATTTCATGAGTTGTTATTGTATGATGTGATGAAATGTTAATGTTATGTAGATGTGTTCTATGCTTTTTGTATTTTTCTCATGCAAATGTATGTGGCTTAATATGAAAATGATGTCTATGATGATAATTATTTCTATGATGTTGCCTAACATGATGTTGTGTGTAGGATATTTTTGTGTGTCACAAGACTTTGTCAAGATGTTGATAGAAGAAAATTTAGCATGGAAGAGATGAATGTTAGTGTGGAAAAAGACAAGGAAGATGGAAATGTTAGATGAGAAATGGCAAAGGACAGACTTTCATGCTTTTATATTTGTCATCATTGGGCAGAAAAATTGTTGTAAATGGAGCAAAAACACCATGGCATGACATAAACCAAGGTGTGCAAGGTGACCATTTGTGAAGGATAGGTAGTAAAAATACAAATCCAAAACACAAGGAATGCCTCGGCTCATACTAAGGATCCAATTATCTCAGTCTTTTTTCCAAGACAACCCAGAGACAACAAGCAAAGAAAAGAGGTCATGATCTATGATCGTCCCTCTAAATCCTTTTGGATATCCTCAAGGTAACTAGTAACATGGCCAAAATAGATAAAAAAGATAAGACAAACTCAGACCAACAAAGTGTTTTCTAAAGAGATAGTGTTTTCCAATAGTATTGATAAGATTGATTGGTTAGGTTGACCAAGATGACTGAAATGACCAATTGATTGACTGCTTGGTCGAAGGTGATTGAGAAGTTGAAAAAGGTTGATTAACTAATTTGACTAATTGTGCCTGGTTTCAGGAAAGACACATCCAGTATAAGGCGAGATTAATTGACCAAGATGCAAGATTGAATTGACCAAATGACAAACATGAGTTGATTTGATAAAGTTTGTTTGATATGATGGAGCGATGTGATAATGCCTAAATTTAGGAAGGACATATCCTTGTTAAGGCAAGGGACACATCTGATAAACTTGACTAATTGATCATTGTTGATAAAGCACCTAACTGTAAGAAAGACATAGCCTGCTTAAGGTGAATGACCAGAGTTAACCAAAGACAAAGTCTAATCTCAGGAATGATGCATCCTGATAAAAGACAAAAGATAGGACCAAATAAGAAAAATGAAATAATGCTCCATTCTGATATCAGACCAATGACTTGATTGATTGATTGGACAATTAAGGTAATTGATTGATTGAAGATTGATTAAATATTTGTTGGATATGTTTGTTTGTTGATTCATGATTTGGTTTGAATGATGATTGCTTGCGGGCAAAGGACATGACTAGACTCAAAAAACTCTAAAGGACTGACTTAGGGCCTTAGGGACTCATCAATTGATGGCCTTTCCAACGTTATACACGCAAAGACCTCATAGTTCGACATGACTTGACCTTATTGTACTTGACAAAGGACTAAATCATGATTTTATTTGAGCAAACTTAAAAGGACTGACCTAATGTCTCGGGGGCCCATTGAAGATGAACCTTTCCTACATAGAAAATGTGTAGAGACAACATAGTTCGACCCTAATAACTTAAATTGACTCAGACCTGGACTCAGATTCAGACTCTATTTTTGGAAGTTTTGATGTTTTCTAATGTTTTTGGATTTTGATGTTTTATGATTTTTGGATTTTGGATTTTGATGTTTTATGATTTTTTTGGATTTTGATGTTTTATGATTTTTTTAGATTTTTCTTGTTTTAAAAGGATGATACCATGCATCGGATCCCATGAAGACGTACTTCAAGGAATTTTCCCCAATTAGGTACAAGACCAACTTATTATGCACGAGGGGAAGTAGCAAATGAATGCAAAGGATGATCATGAAGGAAAAGGATACTAGATGTTGGTGGTTCTCAAGCCATGGTAAGGATGAAAAAGATTTATTAAGGATGAGGGATGTGTGAATGGATGAGCGGAGGATGGAAGACCAGGTGGAGTGATAGTAGACGAAGGAGCATAGACTGACTACACATGGCACCTATTTTTCAGGTTTTCACCATGGTACTTATCCAAAGCTCCACCAAAATGATTTTCACTTTTGGACAAATTATTTCTCTTTACTAATTTTAAATTTTTTTTGTTGTCACCAAGATGCCTGTTTGCTAGGTTTTCATCAAGGTGACTTTTAAAAAAAAAAAAAAAAATTGTATTTTTTGACTTTTTGAAGGGATACTTTGAAAATTAAGTGTAGTACTTGTGAAGATGCATGTTGTTGATGGGTTCAAGTAACAGTTCCCCCTTAAGAGTAGAGAGCTGATAAGAACCAAATCCATATGCTGTTGTGATGATGTAAGGGCCCAACCAATTAATGTTCAAACTTTTTGGGCTTTTCTCGATTTGGTCTGATTCTTTAGATTTTCTTTCAAGACTAAGTCACCAATGTCAAAGCCTCTAGGTCAGACCTTCTTATTGTAGTTGCATCGAAGGTGGTTCTGATATGCTTGTAAATGTGTCAAAGCGTTCTCTCTTTTCATCTAGTAACTTTGGCTCTAATGCAGATGGGATACACGATATTCTTCTTGATCAATCAATCCTTGCATGGATACTTGTAGGGATGGTAACTCGATCTCAATAGGAAGTATGGCCTCAGATCCAAAGACAAGGGAATAGGGGGTGGCTCCTATGGGGATGCTAACACTAGTGTGGTAGGCCCATAAAGTAGGATTGAGTTGGAGATGCTAGTCACGAACAACGTCATTGACAATCTTCTTTAATATTTTAAGGATGGTCTTATTAGATGCCTCAACTTGGCCATTACCGTGGGGGTAATACAAGGTAGAAAAGTGGTGTTGGATATTAAATTTTTCACAAAGTTCATGGACATCTTGATTTTTAAAAGGGTGACCATTGTCTGTAATGATGGACTATGAGATACCATAGCAACATATAATGTAATTCAAGATGAACTTGGCTATCTGTTTTTTGATAATGTAGGTCATTGGGATGGGTTCAATCCACTTGGTAAAATATTCAGTAGCAACAAGGATAAACTTATGTCCATTTGAAGAAGTAGGATGAATCTTTCCTATGAGGTCAAGCCCCCATTTAGAGAATGGTCATAGTGATGTGAGTGGTTGCAATTCATGAGCTAGTGCATGTATTAGATCTCCATGAATTTGACACTAGTGACATTTCTTCACAAATTGATAGGCATCACATTCCATTCTAGGCCAATAATATCCCGTCCTCATGAGCTTTTTAGCTAGGGTAGGACCAACAGAGTGAGCTCCACATATACTATGATGAACCTCTTGTAAGGCCACTTGTGCTTCATTTGAGTCGAGACATCGAAGGAGGGTGTTATCTAGATTGCAACGATAAAGGGTATCCCCAATGATGGCATATTTGGAGGCTTGTCGAATAAAGGTTTTGCGTTGGTTGGAGGACAAGTCAGGAGAGAGAGTTTGTTCATGCAAATAATTGTAAATGTCTCTATACCAAGGAGATTCAAGACCAACAAGTTCACACACAAATTTAGTTTCAGGGACATCGAATGCAGGGACCAACAATTGTTCTACCAAGCACTCATATTGTGATGCATTGTTGGGAATGTCCAAGAAAGATCCAATAGTTTCCATTGCGTCAACTGCTTTGTTGTGGATTCTTGGTATCTGCTCAAAGGTAATGATATCAAAGTATAGTAAAAAACTATCAACCTTGTGCTTTTAGGGCATCAAATTTTCATCCTAGGTGTCATAATCATCATTGTATTGCTTGATCACTAACTAGGAATTTTCATAGACTTGAAGATCCTTGATTTTCCATTTTATTGCCATTTAGAGACCCATCAATAATGCCTCATACTCAACTATGTTATTAGTGCATGGAAATTATATTCGAAATGACTTAGGAATGGAATCCCCTTGAGGTGTGATGAATAAAATGCCAGCTCCTGAACCATGACTAGTGTAGGATCCATCGAAGTATAGTTTCCATGTTGTTGGTGTGTCTATGACAAAGATTTATCTAGGAATTTAGATATTAGGGGATGATCTTCCTGTACTGGTGCATCTATGATTTTATCAGCTATCACTAGTCCTTTTATTACTTTCCGGTCAACGTACTAAATGTCATACTCACTTAAGATCATAACCCACTTAGCTAGTCTTCCTGTCAGAGTTGCTTTGCTAAGAAGATATTTTAGAGGATCAATCTTGGGCATGTATCAATTACCACTACTTTCTTATTGTTCAACATGTAATTTCTCAATTTTTGGGCTGCAAATACCACTACTAGACATGATCATTCAATAGGGCTATAGTTCAACTCATATCCAACCAAGATGTGACTGATGTAGTAGATTGCTCGTTCTTTACCATCATTGTCATTTTGTGCTAACAATGCCCCCAATGCTAATGTAGTTATTGTCACATGCAATATCAAATGTCTTCCATCAATAAGAGACATAAGAATTGGTGGATTCAGTAGATAATTCTTGATCTGATCAAATGCTTCTTGGAATTTCTTTGTCCAATTGAAGGGGATTCCTTTTCGTAACAAGTGTTGAAACAGGTGAATCTTGTCTGCTAGCTGAGCAATGAACCTACAGATTGATTGAAATCTTCCTTGTAAAGTCTTTAACTGGCTGATGTTGGTTAGCGGTGGAATTTCCAAGATAGCTTTGGCTTTCACGGGATCAACCTCTATTCCTCTACAGGAGACAATATATCCTAGAAGTTTATTTGATTGGACCCCGAAAACACATTTCTTTGGATTTAAATTGAGTTTGTACTTTTCAAGCCGAGTGAAAATATTGTCCAAGACTGCTAGGTGACCACTTCATTCTAAATATTTTGAGAGAAGTTCATCAACATAATCCTCCATAAGTACGTGCATGTAATCATGAAAAATGGTAGTCATGGCTCTCTGATATGTATCTCCAACATTTTTAAGTACAAATGGCATAAAATTCCAACAAAAAGTTCCCCAAGTGCATGTGAAGGCTATCTTTGGTTGATCTTTAGGAGTAATTCTTATCTGGTTATAGCCCGAGAATTTTTCCATAAGTGATAGCATTTCATATCCAACTGTAAGATCCACTATGATGTTAATATTTGGTAAGGGGAAGTCATTTTTAGGACAAGCTTTGTTTAGATCTCCAAAATCCATGCATACTCTAATTTGCCCATTCAATTTCATGACAGGAACAAGATTTGATATCCAATCTACATAATCAATAGAGCGTATGAATCCCACATCCAAGAGTTTCTTTAGTTCTACCTCAACCAGGAGTGCAATCTGCGGATGCATTTTTCTTAGCTTCTATTTATATGGTTGGGAATTTGGTAACAATGGCAAGTGATGTAAAACAAGCTCAGTATCCAATCCAGGCATATCAACATATGACCATGCAAAATTAACTTATGTTTTTGAAAATAATGTTGTAAACTTAGGCTTTTCCTTGGTGGTCAAAGATGTTGCAAGAAATATGATTCTAGAGTTATCTTGTGTCCCAATGTTCACTTCTTTTATTTCTTCTATAAGAAATGGTGATCTCTCTTGGTTTATAGGGATATTTCTAGTCCTCCATCCTCAAGCACCTCATAGAGGTTTTCACCTTTGGATACGTCCTTTATTTTTACTTTTTCATGGTCAACATGCACCTTTCGGTTTTCACCTGAAGACCTATTATTTTTATTTTTATTTTTTTCATTTTCACTTTTGCAACTAGAGGAAAGGACAACCTTTCCAAAGTATGCTACACAATTGAGTTCTATAACAAATCCAACCTTATGATCCCCACTCGGTATTCCTTCACGAAGTCCCATGAACTCAACAATTGCTTGGTTGTTCTTAAATGTATCTAAACTCGGTGGTTCTTATTGAAAACCAATCGATGATTTGGGGATAGATGAGGGGTAAGCCATCATCAATATTGTCAAGGGTCATGGTGTAGGAAGATAAGGTAAAGATGGAAGTAGAGTCATCGGGTTCCCAAAAGGTTTCAAACCAAGCTCCCATTTGCAAGGAGATCTTTTGGTGGGGATTGGACTGGTTTTGCGGGGAACCAATTAAGGGCTTGATTGAATCTTGTTTCAAGGGTAGGATCGCCAAGTTCTCTAAATATTTCATCAAGGTCAAGGTCAGTAGTGGAGGACAAAGAATCCCATTCATACTCATTGGAATCAGCGTCAAAGTTGTAAGAATCCTCTGATGTCTCAATCTCATTTGAAGCATCAACGACCTCAGTCAAGGTCAACTTAGTACTTGGAGGACTCGGTTCTAGTGGAACATACCCTAACCCAACATATTTTGGTAATTTAGGAGGTAGTAAAGGTTCTGATGTCCCATTTTTTTTAAACCAAGGCCGTTGTGTCCATCATATCCATGTTGCTTCATTAAAAGGAACCCTTTTGGATATTGTTCAATTAGAAACTGTTTAGGTTTTGTCTCTTCCTCTTCTTTATATAGCCATGTACAAATGTGATCATCCAAATATTTTTTAGCTAATTCTCCCCATTTAGTGAAAATGGTAGGAGGATTGTGGATGATAACCTTGGATGCGTAGGATACGGTTTGCCATAAGAATTTGGTGATTTGGCCAATGTAGAATTTCCTCTTCATGTTGTACTCTCCACATCCTTTGTCTTGAATCTGGATTTTGGGTGTGGATGGTGGGGTGAATGGAATGGAGGATTTGGAAAGGGAAAATGGATCAATGTAATGTGATGAAGTGGAAGATGAGGCCTCTTGATTTATGGGAACTTGACATTCAATGATTCCTTTTAGGTTTGTGCAATATTGAAAGGGATCAAGGTCACTAGGAATAGTAATTTCAATGCCATTATGTGGGAACTTGAGGCATTGGTGGTATGTGGATCAGATAGCCTTGATGACATGAATACATGGGCAACCAAGGAGAAGGTTGTAGAGTAAATCCATATCCAAGACATGAAATATTGTGTTTTGTATTACTGGACCTACTCTCACGGGAAGCAAAATTACTCCTTCAGATGAGCGCTCAACATCATCATAAGCTTTGATCACAATTTGCTTGGTTTGTTCTATGCAATTCTCAGAGTATCCCAATGCTTTCACTAATTTTAGTGAGAAAATATTCAGACCCGCTCCACTGTCTACTAGGACTCGTTTGATCTTATGTTTATTAACACAAACTTCAAGGTGTAGGGCATCATTATGATTAGAATTTTGTGCAAAAATGTCTTGTTCAGAGAAGGTGACATGGTGCGACATAGTTAGGTATCCAACCATGGCCTAAAATTCATTGACATCTAGATTAGCGGGTAGGGATGCTTCTTGCAAGGCTTTATCAAGGATAGCTCTATGTTGTGGTGATATGCGAAGGAGTTCCAAAATGGAAATCTGTGCAGGATTCTTCCCTAGCTGATCTAGGAGATTGTACTGACTTTTCAGTTGTGGATTGGAAGGAGGTCCTCAAAGATTTATTTTGGCTCTGTGAGTGGTAACAACACATTATGAATTTGGATTTTTTATAGTAATGGTGGAAATGCAATCATCAAAGGGTCTTACGTTAAGGATAATGGCATTGTAATCATGTTTGACAACGACATAACTAGCATTATTGTTGTTCCTTGAATTGGAGGCTTTTCCTTTGTCATGATCTTTTAATGGATTTTTGAATATGGTATGGTCAACATTTTTCTTGTTTTGTGGATTGTCTATTGAAATGACTCCTTGTTCGATGAGGTATTGAATGACATTTTTGAGTGTCCAACATCTAGATGTTTTGCATCCTTTTCCATGGTGGTATTCACAATATTCATCTTCCTTCCACCAGTTGGATTTGATTAATAAAGGTTCATAATTTTTTATATCTAGAAGTTGGATGACATTTGATTGCAAGAGTTGCTTTAGGACTGATTCGATGGGTTCACCCAATTGGGTGTATGTTCTTTTGGCACGGGGAGGACCTCTACGTTGTTGGTTGTTTTGGACAGCATTCAATGTTTGACCTTGACTTTGTGTTTGGGTATTTGATGAATTTGTGTTTGATGAGGAAGGACCTTTGAGGTGAATGGTAGGACCTTTGTTTATGACTTTATCATTGAAAAATCCATCATTTGTGAAATTATTGTTTTGGGACCAATATTTTCTTTTGTCATTATTGGGTTTTGGGGTGTCTTTGTGTACCTTGACTAGTCCTTTTGCAACAAGACCTTTTTCAATAAGGACATATTTATCAAGGATTTCATCAAAGGTTGTGCAACATTAGATTTGAAGACCACTCATCATTTCTCCATTAAGGTTTTCTATAAACATGGTGACTAGTTGTTTCTCGAGAATATGGCAAGGGAACTTGCTAGCTAGACTTCGACATCTTTGGTAAAATGAGGTAAGTGACTCCCCTTATTCTTGTTTAGTTGTGCATAATGTTGCAAGGGTGATGCCATTTTAATGTTAAAGGCAAAGTGATTAATGAATTTATCAGCCAACTCACCCCATGTTCTAATCCCTGGAGGAAGGTGTGGGAACCAATCTAGGGTTGGCCCCATGAGACTTCATGGGAATAGTCTCATCAAATAGGTGGGATCATATGAGACTTCCATACATGACGTATTAAATTCTTGTATGTGTTCTATTGGATCCCTTTCCCTTTGTACTTGGGTAAAAATGGTGTCGTTAAGTGAGGGGGAAAGGGTGGCATGTATAGATTTATGTCAAATGGATAGGAGCACAATTCCTCCATGGAATAAGTTTTCTTGTTGGTCCCCAATTGCATTTTTTCATTTGTTGTTGGACGACTTGTATTTTTGCATCAAGGTATTGACAAGAGATGGTGTTGTGTAGGTTTGATTGTGTGTTAAGGCATTGGTGTTGAGGTCATATGTTGGATTTGAATTGGAATTTTGTGACATGGGACTTTGGTTACCTTGTTGATATTGATGTGTAAATGTGGAATTTGTGTTGGTTTGATTTGGATGGAAATTGGCATTTAGATTGGTCCCAAAGGTCATGTTTGTATTTGGTATGGAATTTTGAAGTTGTGGTGTAGGTCCTTGATTTTGAATTTGAAAGGTTGGTCCTTGATTTGCATTTTTAAAGGATGGTGTAGGTCCTTGATTAATTTTTGGTCCTTAAAATGTAGGAGTGGGCCCTTTGTTAGTGTTTTGGTAGGATGGAGTAGGTCCTTGAAATGACAGGGTAGGTCCCTAATTAATATTCAAGAATGTAGGTCCTTGTAATGTAGGAGTTGGCCCTTAGTTGGTGTTTTGGTTTGGTATTCTTTGTGGGATGACGTGGATTCTCCTAGATTTGTTTGGTGGATTTTGATTTGATGGGGTAGTGTTTTTAAATGTGGTACCTTGGCTCACATTTTGAAGTGTAGGTGTGGGACCTTGTGACATAGGACCTTGATTCGTGTTTTGAAAAAAGAGGATTTTTGAAGGTCTTACCCATGGAATTTGATGAGCTTCCAAATGTGAAATTTTTTCCTTGTGTTGTCTCGTTTCCAAGTGTGGAGATACTAGGGATATGTGTGGTAGTGGTTTCCATGTGTGTTGTTGTTCCAAGTGGCATAGTTGACATTTGTTGTGAGGATGGCATCCCAAATGCAAGTGGATTTTGAGTATCTCCTTCCACAATGGTTGAGACATCAAATCCTTGAGGGAGTTTAGCACCCTTTTTGGCTAGTGCATAAAAGTATCTATTAGGATTGACATTAAAAACTCATCAACAATGCGTAGAATCCTTGGATCTTGGTAAGCTCTTTCAATCTCTTCGGGAGTCAATTTCTTGTTGAATTCATCTAAGTTTAGGTTGTCAAGTGTGTCAATTGGATCTCTTTGTGGTATAGATTGACTTGAATTTGATCCAAGGGTAGTGTCATGAAAGGGATCACTTGATAAATCCATGTCCTTTCTTTTAGTTCATGACCTTGTTTCAACCATGTGAGACTTTCAAGTTGGAAGGTAATCCAAAGTGATAATGAAGCTAAACTATGTTTTTGGGAATTTTTTTATTATAAGGATGCGAGGTGATTATGCAAAGATATGAAACTAATGGATGCAAAGGATACCAAAGGTAGATGAATGGAGAATAAATGATGTTAGATTAATGATCAATGGTAGTGATGTAACTAAGGCTAAGATGAAATAAAACTATGTTTTTGTGTTTTTGGGATATAAAGATGCAAAATGAAAGTGCAATGCAAGTCCAAGACTAAGGATTGATAATGAAGCTATGGTCAAATGGTATGAATCTAAATGACACTAAAAAGATGACACTAAGGATAAGAATCCTAAAATTTTAGACAAAGGAAGGTAACCAAGCTAATGTATGTCCAAGATAACAAACCCAAATGTCATTGACCTTTGTGATAATCAAGATGATAGTTTTAACAAGGTGAGTCTAAACTAGGACACAAGTTTGAGACTCAAATTTGACCAAGATGACAATGACAAAGGTTGGCAAAGTGAAAGATGAAGGTCAATGACAAATTGAATAAGCAACCATGGACTGTCCAAAGGCTTATTAATCTTCCTATGTTTGAAATTTGAAAGAAGTGCAACCTAAGGTCTAGGACTAATTATGCAAAGTGAAGATGCAACCTAAATGAGGATGATGGAATGGATTGGTAAAGGCTTGCGGGTCTCTGGTTTAAAAGTTAGGGTCACTATAAAAATGAATTGATTCAGTTTGAACAAGGATTTTGTGAATTTCAAGTTATCAGGTAGTTGTGGCACTATTTTTCTCAAATGTGTCATTTCCTATTGTGGGCTTCTGATGAGCAATTATAATTTATATTATCAGTTGTGGCTCTATTTTTTTAGATGTGGTTCAATTTATCAATTGTGGTTTTCCAATAAGTAGTTACGATACATAAAGTAGTTGTGGGCTTGTTTTTAGCAGTTGCGGTTAGATTTTGCACTTTTGATGGTTTTGACTTGGTTTTTGAGTGGGTTTTTTATTGATTTTGATGAAATTTTATTTGGAAAATACATAATACAGTCACAAAACTTGTTTTGATCTAATTTTGGGTGTGAAAAAGTTTGATTTCAATGTGAATAATGACACTCATAGACAACATGCATAATCCTAGGGTTGGCAAGGAAACCACTGGTTGATATCCCCACTTGGATTGCTCTAGCCACTTAAACAAGGAGGACAGCTAGAGACTTGGTGGCACTGGCTCCCCCTTACATGACACTCACTTCTCAGGCACACCAAGTCTCATTCCCCAAAGAGGAATTTCAGTTTCTACACATGAATAGTGAAAATGTGGGGTGGCTTCAAAGGTTTGACCTCCTACGATCAATGAGTGTATAAAGGTTTTTGGCCACTAAAACGATTAGTTCTTAGTAAGGGAATTCATTCAAGGTGGCCATACATGTGGAAAAATTAGCTCAATATTATGGTTAATCAAGAGGCCTCCCAGTCCCTTCCTAAGAAAGGATTTTGACGTAGATCATGGGGCTATTGAGGGTGGAACTTGTCGGTATGACACATCCACACCTGTTGCTTATGACTTTCATCATGAGCACATTTTTTATATAGTGGTTCAAAAGAGCTTGGCTTTAGCTTGTTACTGCTTGGGTCATTCCCACCTTTCGAAGCAGGGTGGCAGGCCCTCTAAAAAGGTAAAGAAAAGCAAGGAAGTACGTTTTTTATCTCCCAGATTGCATGAAGTGCAAGGAGAGAGCATACACAACGCCTCTACCTCACACTGCATGGGGTTCATTTTAATTCCAAAATCTAAATGAGGGGGTGGTTATACAAGTGCCAAAGAAATGCTTTTGATCCTCAAGATCACCAAGTGACACAAGAGGAGATCATACACATTCAATGAAAGATTGCAAACCATAAAACACAAAAGACACTTGTTAATTTTAACCCTTTTCTTATGATGAATCAAACACTTGTGTATTTTAGTCCCATGATGTGTGATGATGTTCATTTTATATCCCATGAGTGGAATATGTAGTTTTTTGTTCATTTTAAAGCCTTATGAATGAGAGATGCACATGTTCATTTTACCCTTATGAATTTTGATGCAAGTTGTAGTTTGTTGGAAACAAAGAAAACAAAAATTGATTATCCTTAAGGTGAAAAATGAAAAGCTCAAATTTTTTTTGTTGTTTCTAAAGAAACAATTTTTTGAAACTCCTTAGATCCAAAGCCACATGCTAAAAAGAGACAAGTAGCACTCAAAAAACCTAATCTACTAAAAATCCAAGAAGAAAATTTAAAGAAAACCAAAAATATAATTTTTTTATACTATCAAGTGATTGCATCATTCGACCTTAGTTGCGTCACTATAATGTGTTGTATATTAGTTGCATTGCAATTTTAAATTTAGGTTGCCCACCTGCATATGCATTGCTACGCATCACAAAGGCGTCATTATTTTGAATTCAGATTCATGCTTATCAGTTGAATCATTCCCCTTATCAGTTGCGTTGTTTCTCTGCAATTGTGTTGTTGCACGTCTCAGTTGCGTCATCTGTATTAAAACCTACAAAAATAAAAGAAAAATTCATATGAATCCTACAAAAACTTTTCTTCACATCGGGTTCACCAATGTAAGATGGGTAAAAATCAATCAGCCTAGATTCTAGTGACAACCACAACACTTCTAAGCTAAAAACCCAATTGAAACAAGAGAAAACAAACAAGTATGTGGAAAATGAAAGAATTCAAGTAAAATCACTCTCCATATTTGAAGTTCAATCACTTCTCTTTTCTCTCCTAAATCTTTCTTTGCAAATATACCCTCAAATCAAAGCTAACATGTGCAAATACCTGCAAATAGTGAGCATGAAAGTCAGAGATAAGCGGTTGTTAACTTGAAAATGGAGGAGGAAGGCTTCTTTTATAGACAACCATTCAAACAAACCATCAAGATTGAACTTCTAGAAAGATTCCAAGATTGACAAATGAGAAGGCATGCAACACAGAAGAGTGGAGGTTACAAAATGGACAGTCAAGATTAGAAAGAGCCCAGAGTCAACCAACGGCTGGGATTTGAAAATGAGATAGTGGAGGAAGAAAATGGAGGAATTAAAAATTGAAATTAATTAATTCATGATAAGGAATCTTTGGACAAGTGGAGCATAAATATTTTTTTCCAAATTATTTATTTTGAGAAAAAGGGCAAGTGGGAGAAAATGGTCATTTAATTAAAATGATTTATGAAATCAATTTAATTAAATGGGGAAAAATGGATACGAGACATTAAATAATTAATTCAAGTTAATCATTTAATGGGGGCAAGAAATGTCATTAGATAATAAATAATTTCAACAATTATTTAATTATAGAGGAATGGGAAAAAGATCAAATAATAACAATTATTATCATTTGACTATAAGCGAGTGATAAAATATGAATATTTGAATAAATAATGACTTATTTAATTATTGAAGAAAAGGGGGTGTTAGCGATGCAATTAATTTTATTTAATTGGTCATAGAAGAATAAAGATTAAGGAGTGAATTAATTAAATAATTACAATTTTTTTATTAATAGAGGAATGTGATCAAAAATAATTAAATAATTAAAATTATTTAATTATGTAGAGATGAAGACCAAGAAAAAAATGACGCTCGCAAACTAAGAGATTTTTTAGTATCTACAATTACTATGGGAAAATAATATGCCACAAAGGAAAACAAACATTGTTTTCAACATCACTTCCACCACAAGAAGGATAGGCCATAGACATAGTGATCAAGAGAAACTAGAGAAACCACATCACAAGGGGGTAACTTCACCACAACCACCATAAACAAGACTTGATGTCATATGGGCACATCGTATGTATGTAAACAAAGATGTAGCATGTCTGTAAAGGCATGTGGAACCACCAAAAGCTAGAAGAAACTATCATAAATAGAAAAATCTGCCACAAGGAGGATGAATAAGATAAATAGCTCATATTTCCTTTGTAGTAGAAACAAATAGGTCAAATTGTATGCAATATTGAAAACAAGAAAGGAAAAGTCACAAGGATTCATCATGAGGAAGAAAGGAACATGAAAAATCATGAAATTGTGCAAGGATAGCAAAAATTTGACCAAATAGCACCACAAGTGAGGGGTAACATATTTTTTTAAATTGTAGTGAGAAAACATAACAAATCATGATTTGTCAAAGACATACAGGTAAATAAAAGAGACCATGGAAAAGATAAGCATCATACTTAGTCATAAAATTGGGTGTGGGTTAGTAGGCCCCTTAAATTAGTAGAATTCTGACATTGGGATAGAAGTACCAAAAATGGTGACAATTAGCAACTATTGTGGAAAAAATGAATTATCTCAAGTAATTGTTCTTTTGTGTGAGTATGTTGACTTGTTCCTCATAGGATTCCATGAGATGAAATGCTTGCATCCATCCTTAGGAAAGATGTAGATCCATCTAAAGCCTAATGTAAATCCATTTTAAAAGTATCCATATCAGCTCAATCTAAACTTATGTGAAAGAGTTAAGGAGAAGATACACAAAATTCTTGAATTTAGGGTCATCTTTGTTGTTGATGATTTTGGGTAGATCACCCTAATGGTGATATCCATAAAGAAAGATAATTGTCTTAGGATTTGTGTAGATTACCATGTGCTCAATGAATCTTGTATCACATGTCCCTTTCCATTTTCATTGATAGAGGATGTCCTAGAGGGCATAGTGGCCAAGATTTCTACACTTGTATTGATGGGTTCTTAAGCTACCATGATGTTTAGATCAAAGATAAAAATAATAAGAACTATCACCATTGAATGGGGAAATTTAGTATATAATGCCATGTCATTTGGTATAAAAAATACACTTGTTATCTTCTCATACAATGTGGAAAGCACATTTAAAGTATTTATCCATAATTTTAAACAAGTATATCTAGATTATTGAATAGTCTATAACATGGCTCAACCATGTGTATGTGTTGTACATTATGTTTGACTAATTTTATTAACTGAGCATTTCACTAAACTTGAAGAAGTGCACCTTCATGAAACCATTTGGAAATTTTTTGGGCCACATTATATGTAAGGTTGGAAAATTATAGTTGTCCTCGAAAGATTTGTAGTAATCCTCTAGTTGGTTGTACTTGAATCCCAACATGCAATTAACACATTCTTGAGTAACATTTAAACTATCACAAGCTTATTGAAATTTATGTACCTCTAGATTACTTGTTCTGCAAAAAAACATTTTATTTGGATAAGTGCACATCAAGAGGTGTTTGATACACTAAAAAAAGGCTAGTGGTTGTGACAATATTATAGTTTTCAAAGTCGACCATGCCCTTCCACATCCATGTGGATGCATCTAGTGCTAAAATATGAGTAATTTTTGCAGCCTAATGAAGGAAACATAAACCATACTTTGTGAGTAGAAAGTTGGTTGTGGTTGAGCATAACTACACAACAATAGAACACAAATCTCTAAGAATAGTCTATATACTTTTAAAAAATTGTCAATACATCTTTGCTACACCTTTCATGTTCTCCACTAAAATCCATGCACTAAAATACTTGGTGAACAAGTTCATTCTTCATGACTAGGTATGCCAATGGATTTAATTGTTTCTAGTGTTTAACTTTACTATTATTGTGTTCCTATAAATCCATCATGTTGGCTTGGGCAACTTATCTTGTATTGATACACAAGAATCTAGTGTCGTACCTTTTAAATATGCCCTATTAGATGCTCAATTATTTTGAATTGAGATTATCCCTAATGGACTTGAGGAAATTACGATATTCCTCAAAGATAGTAAAACATTGGTATATTATACCTCTAAATAGAAGAAACCAATGGTTGTGCACACAATACCATTTTAGTTTATCAGTTACCAACTCTACAAGATGGATCTCGATGAGGTGTTAACAATATGTGCCATAAGTTGGATGTACAACAACAATTCAAGAAAATCATGATAGTCAAGTAGGAGGCCATTATTAGATTCATGCAACTAACAAAAAATACTTTAGGATGGGCCTTGCTAGCCCACACTTCACAAATATGTGCATGATCATGTGTGAATTTTTTATATATATTAGCACATTAGAAAGCCCAATTGTAGAAATGAATTGT
The DNA here is from genome assembly GCA_007258455.2 of Sequoia sempervirens. Lineage (NCBI taxonomy): Eukaryota > Viridiplantae > Streptophyta > Pinopsida > Cupressales > Cupressaceae > Sequoia > Sequoia sempervirens. The sequence continues at coordinate 51,136 of VDFB02292422.1, read as the reverse complement.
CACTTTATCTAGTTTTAGCTTCAGGTCCATTTGAAATATGGAAAATCAACTTTATCAAACCCATTCAACATGCAATTTATTCCACAAGAGTATGATACATGATTACTATCATTGATTACCTAACAAGATGGTATGATGCCACACTAATCAAAGATTGCATAGATGAAATTGTAACATAATTTGTTTTGCATGGTTTGGTTGCACACTAAGTGTTACTAGTGATCAATAGATGCATTTCCTTGCATCAATTGTCCAAGTTATACTACACAATTCCATGATCCAAAATCACAATAGTACCCCACATCACCTCCAAGCAAATGAAACTATTGAAGCATTCAAAAAAATTAAGGGAGGTGGGGCACAAAGATTGGGCTAAGCAAATACCTACAATACTTTGGGCATACCACACCACTTCAAGAAATAAATAGATATATTCATTTCCAATCAGCATATGGGAAGGAGGCAATGGTGCCTATGAAAAATTTATTACCAAGTTTTCGTATTAAGTAAATTGCTCATCTTGGAAATAATGAGTCAATTCAAACCCACCTAATGAAAAGAGGTACTTGTGATTTAGATCTAGCATATGGGAAAACAAAGGCAAAAGTTATGACACGACTACCACATTAAAAATGTAATTTCCAATCAAGAAGCTTGGTTCTTCTCTTTGATAGTCATTTCCAAAAACATCCTAGAAAGCTTAAGTATGATGGTTGGGTCCTTACCTAACTAGGGAGATTGCATAGAATGGCACTGTTAACTTGGATACTCTTAATGGAACCCACTTGGAAAATAAAGTTAAAGTCACACATTTGAAACTATATGTTGATTGACTACATGCTAAAGTTAAATAATTGCTTTATATTTTTCTAATAAGATATCTAACTATTACTTATGCATTGTATAATTCTCTAAGTTTTGGTCCTTAATGACCCTTGTAATTTCTTTAGTTTAATTAATTGTTTGTGATATATGCTGTCTCTGCTTTTGTGTAACTCTATGGCACATGTTGGTATTGTAACATATATACTTGGTGCATTTTTCTATAATGTATATGTGTGTTTTAATTCTTGGTTTTAGGAACTATTTTAACCCTTTTATGTTAAGGGCATTATCATGCATTTTGTGATACCTGCTCTCACACATAATAGTATATCTTGATTCGGTTTGTTCCAACTCACATCTCATGGTGATTTATTGATTCAAGAAATAGCACACAATCTATTGAAATGATTTATTGCTTCAAGAAATAGCACACAATCGATAAATTGCATTTCAATATACATTGTGCTATCTCACAAGGTATGGCTTCTGTTTGTCTATGACAATTACCCCATCCTTATATATGTTCAAGGATTCTATCAAACAATGTTACAAAAGAAAAGAATGCAACTTGTGCTGAAAATTTGTTAATATGAGAATCTGAGATGACAAGAAGTTTGACTTGAAAAACTATAGGATTGAATTCTGATAATAATATTATAATTTGACAAGCTGTGGAAAATTCAGAAGAATTCGTTTTTCAGCACTAGTGACAGGTATGTCGTGTTCCATGAACCCCATTGCATAGTTCGGTAGGGAAGCTCATTATTGTTCGAACTGGGCATGTGACATCAGGTCGATAAAACGTCAATTTGAAATTATTTCCTTTGTCATGTGTGGATACCATGCACATTGACGAGCAAAAGGAATGAGGAAAGTTGTACAGTGTTGTCGTTGTGCACCTTTCTATAGTTGATGCATGCATTTTTGGATTAGAACTGTCTAAGCAGACATAAGAATGTTTTTTTGACCGTACTTATTAATAAGGTAAAAGCCAGAATATAATGAGCGATATTGGAATGACATGTCTCATGTCAGAAGAATGTCAATTCACTTGCATTTGATTAGCTATTCGAACTCATGGTAGATTTGGGAAATCGCCTCGTGAAATGATCGAAATGATCATTAAAAGATAATTACTGACCATCTATATTGCCTATATGATGTTGCCATTTTAGATTCAGTTTTCCGAAACAATTATGTGTGAAGCAAACTTTGTTAATTTTTTCCAAGAGCTCTGGGTATGTTTAAGGTCTTTACACTGTGCGACTGGCTTGTAACAGTGTTGGATGCCTGTTGCAATAAGGATGAACTTGGCCATTGTAATTTGTGGTTTGTAGCCTAATTTAATACTAATATAGTAAGGGGAAAGAAGAATCAAACCAACCCACAACAAGCCCAACTTGCCAAGCTGTCATCAATGATCAAGTCATAGATTCGGCAATGTAGATTGAAATCGAGTTCAGATTCATGAAGATTGTCGATGGTTATGGGCCAAAAGAGGAATGGTGGAGTAGCTTTAATGACTATAAACTGCTTAACACAAACCATTTCTTAGATAAAAATGGGAAAATGATTATAAAGGACCTCAGGATTGATGTAGTCGATTTGGATATGGGAGAGACTAGCTGGGAATGGAATGATTATAGCGCAACCCTTGCCAAAACAAGGATCCTATGCTTGCATTGTATCATTCTTTGGGACACTAGACAGGTTAATGAACTTCTTACTTAGCCGATTTCATGGAGGAATCCTTTTCTTAAATGACAAGTCCATAATGGTCTTGCCCTTGTCGATGTTTGAGTATGATGAAGACGAAAAAGTCAGTGACCATTCACCTCCGATCCAAGGAGGACCATGAGACAAAAATATGTCATGTGGGAAAGACGACAACAAACATAACAGTGGACTACATCAGCCAACCAATCACAAGAAGCTACATAGGTGAGCTCTCAACTAAATAATGCTCCCACCCCTATGGCTACCATTATTGTTACCCATTCCCTAGCTCAAATTTGTTGATGCAAAATTTGGAGGCCATATTCCAACAGGATTTTCAACGGGACCATTTAGCATGGTTTTCCAACAAATTGGACGACGAGCATTGTTATCCCTCTCCACAAGAGTGGGGATGTCAACAACCCATTAAATTAATCCTTTGTGGAAAGCTCTTTGGAAGTATAGTAGAATGAAGAATCGGCTTTTGGGTTGAGGAGGGTAAGAGGGTGAAACGGTGAGTTGGTTTTAGACCAAAGCATTCTACAACTAACCACTGCATTACTCTCAAGCACATGGTTGAAAAAGTTTTGGCTAAATAGGGGAGTGAATTTTTTTTCTATTTTGTTGACTTCAAAAAGGCATTTGACATGGTACCTAGAAACAAACTTTGGGACAAAATGGAAGAGCTTGGAATTCCAAAAAAGTGTAGGGTTGTTGTCCATAGACTTTATGATCAGGTTCAAGCCAAAATTAGAACAAGGGATGGTCTATTTGAGTGTTCTGGAAGCAACATTGGAGTCAAACAGGGTTGTCTGTTGTCTCTCACTGTGTTCAAGTTATACATAGACAAGTTAGAGGAGTGGTTAGACAAGCAGGGAGGTGAGGGTGTATTCTTGGCCACTTATGTGATCAAGTTGCTACTATATGTAGATGACCTTACCTTAATAGAAAAATTGAAAAATGGTCTACAAGAACATCTAAAATCTCTAAAGTTATTTTTTCAGGAAGTGGGGATGCAAGTGAACATCAACAAAACCAAGGTCATGATATTTACTTTGAAAAGAGCTAGAAAGCAAATAAATATTGACTTTGAGTGAAACTCTTTGCGGGTGGTAAATGAATACAAGTATATGGCCCTTGATTTCTACAACAATCTTAGCCGGGAGACTTGTAGGACAAAAATAATACAAGGTAGATGGGAAGCTCTATACCTGCTTCAAAATGTGTGTAAATCAGCTGAATTATGGGATTAGAAAACAAAGAAAAAATTATTAGGGCTATTTGTTACACCTATGATTTTGTATGGTTGCAAAGTTTGGAGATGCAACACATTGGCTTCAAAATTGAGGAAAATAGAATCTTGGGGACACGTGTCCATTAGGGATTTACTCTAAGGCATCCATGGTCAAATTTTCTTGAGGAATTGATGGTTAGAAGTTATTAAGACTTGGAAACAAAAATAGGCTTCAATATTACAAAGGAATTCAGTCTCAAAGGATAGTCTTGATAGAGAAATTCTCATGAAGGGACTCTAAGACTTATATAATTAATTAAAGAAACAACCTCCCATACTTAAATTATTTACCTCAAAGCATTTTGTTAATACTTCCTTTGATCAATTCTGGTTTTTTACAAGGGCAACATTCAAATTCCCACTTAAAGGATATGCATCACTACATGATTAACTTTGGTCAAACAATGGCTTAGATTTCACTTGATAGAGTAATGAATAAGGCTTTGTCTTGACTTAGGACTCTTTCCAAGGCTTCTTTCCTCTTAGGGAAATGTGTCAATTAGATATTTACTCTAAGACATCCATGGTCAAGAAGTCTCTTGAGGAATTGATGGTTAGGAGTTATTAAGACTTGGAAACAAAAATAGGCTTCAATATTACAAAGGAAGCTAGTCTCAAAGGATAGTCTTATAGAGAAATTCAAATGAAGAGATTCTAAGACTTACTATAATTAATTCAAAGAAACAACCTCCCATACTTAAATTATTTAAACTTTAGATCATTGAATCTTGCAAAGAGCCATAGGATAGTGGTTTCAATCTAGGTTGTTATAATTTACCTCAAAACATTTTGTTAATACTTTCTTTGATGATTTATCCATGGGGTTTGCATAGTCTCTTAATAAAATCCGACCTATGTAGACCTACACTTTATTGGTACATTAGAAGTGGCCTTGAACACCCATCAAGATTTTTTTTGAATAGGGAATGCATCTAATATAACCTTGTACTTGATAATATATTGAGGAACATTTTATATGTTTTTCATGCTTTTCCTTACAAGTATTATTCGCAAACCATATTTTTATGTTCACTTTCCTAGTTCATGATTCACTCAAGTGCTTGATCTAACATAATTTAAGTGTTGGAAGTAATTTGATAGAATTCACCAAGTTCTTATTTTTTGATATGGTCTTACTCTCTAGCTATTGTTTTCCTTATGAAATTTAATGGAACAACCATGTGATTCTATTCACTTTTGAAGCTCATCACATGGTATTTAAAATGCACATCTACACCTCATTGGAAAGATAACATCCATCCTAATAATGTAGGATTATGTATTCTCGCTATCTAGAAACATTTTCCTTGCATACACACTTCATTTTTTCCCCAAAAATTTGATGAATCATTCTATTTTCCTTTCAAGTTTATTGATCTGATTTTCTCCTAGCTTTAAGTGTTCTAGTTTTCCTTGGATCTTGATGAGTTGCTTAGATTGTAAAATCTAAATACTTGAGCTAGTTAGAATTTTTCCAATTTATGAGATATTATTTTTGTGGTATCAAGATGTGATTTGGGTTCTCAGATCCACCTCTTGTTTGTATTTTCTTTCCTAGCTAGTTTCTAGGTTACTATCTTTAGAATTCTTAAGCTAGTTAGAAAACTTTATTTGAGTGTTTAAGGAGACTTTTTATGCTCTGTTACTATCATTCATACATTAGAGAAGTCTTTAAGTGTTCACCATGAGATTAATCCCTTAAAACTCTCATGAAACCATTAAATAGTCTTGAAAATAGCTTGGAAGTTGTTCTGGGGTAGCTACAACCTTTACAAACCCTCCTTGAAGCATTGAAACCCTTTATTATCTTTCAAAATAATATTTGACTAGTGCCAAGAATTTAAATTTAAAGGATGGAAAGAAGGTAGCTTAGAATGAAGGTTTGAACAAGGATCATTAGATATATTTCCTACCTTGAATGCACCATTAGATTTCCTTTAGTAGATAACTAATTACCTTATATTTTCTCAATAATTTTGGAGCTATAATTCATAGTTAGGTATGTGTTGAAAGCCCTCACCTAGCTATCATGGCAGAGCTACATTTGTCAAGTAGGAGCCATAACCCTTATAAAAGATATATGAGGAACTTTTTTGGTGCCTAACACCTACTACGTCATCACCAATTGGCTAGTCCCATGTCACCTAAGAGGCTTTTCATGATAATTTAGTATCACTTAAAAATTCCATACCACACACACATAGAGGAGATAGTCCCAAAATACATCTAGTATCACTAAGATAACCTTGTCATTAAGTTAAAATATTGTCATGAATAACATATATGATTTTCCTTGCTTGATTTTATTGAGTGTGAAGTTATAAACTAGCTTTAAAAAAAAAAATTCAATGATAAGGTCCTCATGTTAGTAATGAAGCATGTCAAGACATAATAATATTCATGATTGTTATGTACCTTAGAGCATAGACTTGTAGCTCATTTTCCCATTAAATGTTATAAAACCACCCTAAAGAATATTAGAAAATATCATTAGCAAATATCTTTTTTCTACTATGGATAGTCCTATCTTTCTAAGGAAGTCCCTAAGTCACATGGAATCATTGAAATTTATGAGTGATGACACTCATGGTATTAGAAAGATAATTAAGGAACTCCATTCAACAACTCTTAATGCCTTAGCCTTATGTAAATTACACAATACATTATCCCAAGGCTATTGTATAGCCATAATCATAATAGACATAGTTACTCATATAGGAATGACAATCATGACTCTCCTTAATCTTAGAAACATTATTATTGTATGTTGTGTTATTTGGGTCTGTTGGTGTAATTAATTAATTAATTATTACACTAGCATAAGTTAACTTAGGTCTTGCATTTAATCATTTAGTCCTAGGTTGCAATCATTTAATAAATGGTATAATATTCCCTTTCCTAGTTTGTGGGATAAGATTCCTTCTAGAACTTATCTCATCATTTAATGATCATCACCATAGGGTTCACATGTTGTCACATGTTAGATTTTAACACTTGGCAACATCTCATGCATATTAGGGTTTTCCTCTTGCCTATTTAATCAGGCATCTTGTTCATTTGTAATATATCAATCAGATATCATATCAATATCATATCAATCATATTATCAATAGAATCTTTAATCAACATTCCATTGTTGCAACACTTCTCTTTGTGGTTGATTATCTTTCATGGCTAAAGTCCTTCATTGAAGATTTCAGAGCTTCAGGGGCTGTGCAATCCATCATCTCAACATGGTATCAGAGCTAGTACATTGAAACATCAACCCTTGATCCAGGAAGTTTGGAGTGCAAGATTCAAGCAGGCTTGGAGTTTTATGTTGCGGGCTAGTTGGCTCTACCTGGGAGCCAAGCTGATTTCTGGTGCAGATCAGGACCTCTCCGACCTCTCCATTGTGACCAGAAGGCCTCAAAACCCATAGATCGCCTGTTCATTCATCAAAATCGGAGACATATCATTTGGGAGCCTTCGAGGTATTATCTAGGGTTTGCATTTTTTGTACAAATCTGTACATATTTGTAGAAAAAAACTCCCTTTCAATCCTCCATCAAGGAAATTTTTTTTTTAGAAAAATCAAAAAAAAATTCTGGCTATTATTGGGCAAATTTTTCTATAGTTATCGCAAAAATCATTTCTGCAGAAATCGACTGGCAATTTAATTAAGGGTCGGCAGAAATATCTATTTTTCGACTATAGTTCGGGTTTATTTTTCTGCAGGGTTTAAATAATTTATATCGACATTTTAATAAAAAAAAATTGAATTGCAAATACTTTGCAATATTCAAAAAAAAAAAATTCAGCATCCGCTTAAGTCTGCAGACACCGACCCTTGGTCGGCCCCGTCACATCACGTCGCTGGCATCATTCAGCATCATCCACGGCGTCATCCGCTCCTCGGTGGTTTCTCCTGCCGCTGGCTTCACTTCCAACCGCCGCAGTCACCGCCGTCAAAGTTTCCTGGTGATCGTTCATTCATCGACAGCGACCGCCACCGATCGCCAACCGAAGCTCCTGCCGCTCAGCCCCCGGTCCCATCAGAACCGAGGGCTCTGCCTATCTCCAGGCGGTGTATTCTTCGCCGGCCGCGCCACCGCCCAGAACCACCCTGTAGCCGCTCCACCACCGCTCATCCAGCGGAGTCTTTTTTTAAACTGCCGATAGCCCCGCGGTCACATCAACGACCGGGGGCTTATTTTTTTTAAGCCCCAGGTGCTTTATTTTTGCGCCCAGTTAGCCAACATCTCTTCAATTAGGCAGAAATCTTCCGGAGGCCGTATCTTCCACATACGATATTGAAAATTCACACACGATATACCGTTGGAAAGCTATTGAAGTCTATTTTTCAGTGGTGCACTCTATTTTTCAAGATTCTGCTGTTATCAAATATTCAAGTCAACTGAAGTCAACCCTCCATTCTGGACTCAAAAGTGCATATCTTTGCATCAGATTGTCGGATTTCAGAGATTCCAGCGGCATTCGAGAGATATTTTAGTGATTTTTTTATCAGTCCAGTCTCCTTCTTTGGTTTCAGCTCCAGGTATCCTTTTTTTTGGTTTTTTGATTCTTGAGACATCCTGAAGATTGAAGAAGAATTTGTTGATCTCGGAGGCATATTCTCAGTTGCATATCTATTTGGAACTCTTCTATTTTCCGTTGGTCATTGTCTTTTTTTCTTGGAAGAATTTTGTTATGGGGCTTGCATATTATTCTCCTTTGGTTATGTTGCACAAGGGTAACTATTCACAATGGCGCGATGGAATCTACCACCATCTTCAGTCACTTGATCTATTGCCTCATTTGTATGGTATAGTTCCCCGCCCAAGTGAAGGTGTTCAAAGATTTGCTTGGAGTTGTAGCAGGTACATTGTTTTGGAAATTATTGCTATGCAAGTTGATTGCGATGTTTTGAGATCTATTGATCATTGTGATTGTCCTCACATCCTTTGGATTAAGCTTTGGGAGATCTATGGAGATTCAAATACTCCACCATTCCCCGATGATCATGCTTCAAAATGTCATTCTTCAGATCAAGTACCCCATGATGCTATTGTTGTTCAGGAAGTTGATTACCTTGATCTTTCCGAAGAGGTTGACAAGGTCCCTTTCCATGCTTCTTCTTCATCAGAGACAGTTGGTATCCCTTCACATTCAGTGATTCCTTGTCCAGAATCATTGATTGAGGCTTCCACTATCATCATTGATCAGGACACATTTAGTTTTTCAGACTTGACATCACATGATGGCTTCGTTTCAGGTATCACTGACTTGGCTACTTCTACAGGTTTGGAGAACATTCTTGAGGGGATATCACTCCTCTATTCAGATTTCCCTTTGGAGAGTTGTTTTGAGTCTCCTCATTTCTTTGTCTCAACCTTGATTGGGAATTCAGAGACCATCTTGGAGGCACTTGGTTTCTCTTCAGATATTTCATATCCGAGACTTCTTCCTTGTTATTCCATTCAGGATTTGAGGTTTCTTCAGCATCCACCATTGGATTTTCTTCAGACTTCTTTCAGTGGTTTTGAGGACACTTCATTTAGGGGGGGCTATCAAGTCTCCATCACATCCATCATATCCATTCTATCTTTGTCTTTGGATATTGTTTAGCATCAGTTTCTGCATCATCCTGGTTTGTCACCCTCTTCATTGTTTGGGACTATGGCATTTTCATCATCAGGCAAGGAGACACTTGAGCAGAGTTCAGAGACATCATCATCCATGTTCATTCTTCCTTCCTTCAATTCCTATCCGGAATGGGAAGCATCTTTGCACTTGCAGTTGGTTTTATTTCTTCTGAAAGGGAGACAAGTTGTTTGTCGACATTGGATTCTATTTTGTCTTCAGCCACTTACCATCTTTGTAGGTGATCACATCTTCTGGGGGGGGTATTTAGTCTCTCTATTGTATCCATGTGACAGATGGTGTACTTGGGGGGTATTTGGGAGTCCTCCATCCTTCCCATCCTATCTCACATTTTTGCATTTTCATCTCCTTTTTGGAGAGGGGTTTTGTTCCCATTGGGTTTTCCCCTTTTCTCTGGTTGTGGGAGATTCTCTGCATCTTCATGTACATGGGTACCTAACATGGCCTCATAGTCGGGACCCATCATCATCTTGCATAATCATTGCATTTTCCTCCCTAAGTTGAACTTATGGGGGGGTGTTGGTGTAATTAATTAATTAATTATTACACTAGCATAAGTTAACTTAGGTCTTGCATTTAATCATTTAGTCCTAGGTTGCAATCATTTAATAAAATAAAATGGGATAAGATTCCTTCTATAACTTATCTCATCATTTAATGATCATCACCATAGGGTTCACATGTTGTCACATGTTGTTAGATTTTAACACTTGGCAACATCTCATGCATATTAGGGTTTTCCTCTTGCCTATTTAATCAGGCATCTTGTTCATTTGTAATATATCAATCAGATATCAATCAGATATCATATCAATATCATATCAATCATATTATCAATAGAATCTTTAATTAGCATTCCATTGTTGCAACACTTCTCTTTGTGGTTGATTATCTTTCATGGCTAAAGTCCTTCATTGAAGATTCCAGAGCTTCAGGGGCTGTGCAATCCATCATCTCAACAGGGTCTTCTCAAGTCAAAAGAGTCATGGTAACCAATAATATTCAAGAAATATATAAATTATTATGGAACTGTTATAATGTCTTACCTTATTAAGGGGAAATTTCCATCAATACTAATTCTAATCATGGCACTTGCGACCTTGCTACCCTCAAGCTCTAACATTGACCTCTAGACATATTGATAATCATCATTACCTCAATGACTACCATAAATGAGAGAAGTATTATCATGATGAACTTTCCATGCACCTAGTCATCCATAGGACAGCATCTCTCCATTAATAATCCCACCCCATTTAAGCATTTTCATCAAGGTCTCAATATTTTTTTGTATTAAGTATAATAAAAGCAACAAGTACAGATCACATAGACCAGGTGCTCATCCGAGGATTAGCTCTAGATTACCCCCCATTACAACATATCATCAATTATCCTCCTTTTGCATGAATTCAAAAAGCAAATCCCAACAATATCTATATCAGTTCTAGACTACCCCATTACATTATATCAACATGTATCCCCATTTGTATGAGGTCAAAAGAGTGGATCCCAAAATTAGAACCTATATCAAAGTTTCATTAGTTACATGAAAGCATCATAAGCAAAATATACAATTATATATCATTGTTCTTATGTAAACATCCAGTGTAGATCAAAAAGGATATATACATAGCATGTTTGATATCCTCTAGTTGCTTTACTTTGTCCCATTACCACCTCTCATAGCTATCAGTGTCTCTACAGCTGAAAGATCTTCAATAGAAGGTTCCACTAGCCGCCCCACCTTGTTTTGAATCTTGCCAACTTTAGTGCCCTGCTCCTCTGCTAGGTCCTACCAAAATGCATGAAGAGCCCTCAAGAAGAATTCCACACCTAGATGCTCCTCAGGCCACATATGCCCATACCTTTCTTCCATGATATCAATTATGATTTCTCTATTCTCCAAGTACTTCCAAAATTTTCCTTTGAGAGTTCCACCATAATGTAGACCTGCATGGCAACATTGTACAACATGAGTCCTTTATAAGACTCAGTAAGCATCCTCTTCCTTCCTTGAAATCTGTCTTCATTCATTGCTTTCCAAATGAACCACAAAATGTTAGATGAAAGGCAGAGCCAGAATAAGGCTGCAGTTTTCCCCATTTTTATATTATGATTAAATAAAATCTTCTCAGGAAGGGGTTGTTCATTATTCCCCCAAATATCTTGCTTGTTACAAAACAACTTCCACATCTCTTTAGCAAAAATACATTCAAAGAAAATATGATTAATTGTATCAGGTACTCTATAGATGATGCATATATCAATGTCATCTATTTTTCTTTTGAATGACTATTTCTAAATTATTAGAAGCCACCTTAAACAGGCTTTTTTTGTGTCTAACTATTTACACCAATTAGTTTGAAAGATCTTTTTCCATTGATTCTTGTTCCAATTAAGTTTCCAAGTTTGGTTCAAATATTTTGTCAGATATGTGTGTTCTGTTAGCATGGAGTACATTTCTTTAGCTTTGGTTTTCATTATATTATTGTCATTTTGCCATTGAAAGTCTTTAAATTGAGTAGTATCATTCTTTGTTTCCACAGGGAATTTTATCTGATTGCAAGCCTCCCTAAGGATTATGTAAGTCCTCCAATTGGTGAGAGGAATATTGAATTCAGAGCTCAAATCATTCCAATCTTTCAACTTACCATCTTTCAGTATGTCTTTGAAACACTGGATCCCTTTGTGGGCCCATCCTCTTGCTGAGCAACCTTGAACTAATGCAAGTGGTTTCCCTTTATGTTTTAGGTTCCACCATATAGATTTGTTAGCCTGGATGATCCCATTGTCCCCTTTGGTGAAGTGGTAGTTGGTTAGACACTTTTTCATCAATTCCCAGGATTTCCAAATGATTCTAAAAACATTGGATCCTGCAAGTAACATAGTCCAATCACTACTAAGGATATCACTAAGTGGTAGAAATTTCCATGTTTTTGCATGCTTGGGAACAACATTGAGCATATTTTTCCCAATCAAAACCTTCCAAGGCTCTCCTCCTTACAATTCCCCAATCACCCACTTTGCGGCCAAGGCAATACCTTGCATTCTTAAATCTTTTAATCCTAGGCCTCCCTTGAGTTTTTCAATTGTGCACCACTCCCATTTCACTGAGTGTCTCTTTCTTTTACCTTTCCCATCTGACCATAAGAAGGCTCTTATCCTTTTCTGGATATCATTAATCTGATATGAGTTGAAAAACCAAACAGAAGCAAAGTATATGTTGTAAGATGAGAGTATTTTCTGACAAACTTGAATTCTACCAACCAAGGATAGAATTTGTCTATTCCACTTAGCAAATTTATTTTCTATTTTGTCCCTAATCCACTGCCACATCTCCTTTAGATTAGGTTCCACAACAATGGGGATACCAAGGTATCTTACCAATTTCTAAGGACCACCCCACTAGAGACCAAAATTGCTAACCCAATCTGGAGGTTTTCCTTTCCATCCCAAAAGACAAGATTTTGAGGGGGCAATTTTAGCCCCATAGGCTAAATAGAAAACATCTAATTTCCCCATTAGACTTGTAAGGTTGTCCTCCTCCAGGGTTAACAAGATTGAGACCTATGTCATTTGCAAACTGCAAGTTTAGGAGCTCATTATCATCTAGCAATATGATGCCCCTTACCCTTGGGATTGATGAGCTCTCCCTCAAAACATAGTGCAAAGCATCTTAAGCTATTACAAACAGTGTCGGTGCAAGAGGACACCCTTGCCTTATGGATATCTTGAGGGAGATTTCTTGAGTAAGAACCCCATTGAAATCTACCCGAGCAATTGCATCTTGGAAGAGGGTTTTAACCATATGAAAAAATGAATTAGGAAAGCCAAAGGCCTTCAGAACCAAGAGCACAAAATCCTGCTCAATTCTATCATATGCCTTCTCAAAATCCAGTAACAACATTGTTGCTTCCTGTCCTGTTTGTTTTGCCCAATTCATTGCCTCCCAACTAGTAATCGGATTTTCTAGTATGTATCTTCCCTTAATAAAACTTGTTTGTGTGGATTTTATGATAGAGGGAAGGATAAGTGCCACCCTATCCGCTAATATCTTAGCCAAAATCTTATATGAGACGTTGAGTAGAGTGATGGGTCTCTAGTTTTTAACTAGAGTTCTATCTCCCTCCTTTGGAATTAATTTGATTATCCCTTTGTTGATCTTACTGCCTAGTGTGCCTCTTTCAAAGGCTTCCTTGTAAACAAGGAATAGGTCTTTACACACCCAATCTAGAAATGTTTTGTACAATTCTGCAGGGAGGCCATCTTCCCTTGGAGACTTGTCATGTTTGAGTGAGAGGATGGCTTTTCTAACCTCTTGTGATATTTCTTTCCCCAATTCCCTTGCCATTTCTTTACTGACCTTCTTTGGGACAACTCTTTTGATATCTTCCCTTGCCTCAGCATTAGGCTCTGTCCCTCCCTCCAAGGAGAAGAAGTTCTTATAGAATTGGAAAAATTGCTCTCTTATCTCTTCTTGATTGACCAAGGTGGTGTCATTTACAATGATTTGATCTATATGTTCCCTAGTTTGCTTCTCCTTAATATATCTAAAGAAAAAATTTGCGCCTTTATCACCATTCTCTAGCTAGTTCATTTTAGATCTTACTCTTAGACCCTAGACCTTGTGATTTTGAAGCCTCCTTAGATTGTTTTTGGTCATAACCAGCCTTTTTGTGAGTCTTTCATCCATAGGATTTGCTTGTAGATCACTTCTTGCTTGGAGAAGTTCATCTTGGAGGAGAGTCTCCCTCCTTCAGTTATCTTTGGCTCTCTTTTTCCCAATTGTTTGAAACAAAACTTTCCATCCCTTTGTATTTAATGACCATCTATCAATGGGGGATAGGCTTCAGTGCATCCACTTGTTGATAAGCCTGAGGGTGGCATTTCTACAATCATTGTCCTTAAGGAGGTTGGTATTGAGGCAAAAAACATTATTGTTGCCAACAAATTTTGGCAATCCCTCTTTGAGGCAGAACTTAGCCCTTATTGCATGGTGATCAGATAAGGATTATGGAGTTACTTCAAATTTACACCCTTCTTTCACCGGGGAGACTGAGAAGAATGATTTGCTTATGTAGAACCTGTCAAGCCTGCAATAGATTCTCCTACCACCTTTTTGAGAATTGCACCATGTAAACCAAATGGCTTGGGTGTCTTTCTTTTCCCTTCAATAGGATCTTCAAGCTTCAATTTGGATTTCATTCTTTGCCAATAAAACCTCTCATTTCCTTTCCAATCTAGGCTTGTTCCACCCCATTTATCTTCCTCTCTCTCTACAAAATTGAAGTTCCCTCCAATGAGCTAGGGGATATCTTGCAAACTATATAATCAGTTCCAAAGGAGGATCTTGTCCTTATAATCATGAGGGGCATATACTGAGCAGATCCCAAAGCAACTTTCTTTTTCCTTAATAATCACCTAGAAAACCCGATTGCAAGGGGAAGTCCTAAAGCTATCCACAAACTATGACCAATTATTTTCCATCAAAATTACAACCCCCCTTTTCCCTTTTCATGCTTGGTAGCAAACTGAGTTGCTTCTTTCCATATCACCCTCAGACTAATCTCTAGGGTGAAACCAGTGGCTTTAACCTCTTGCAGCAGGACAAAGTATTTTTCCTTCTTTTGTGCTAAGAATCTTCTTACAACATGTTTTCTATCAGGGGTTTCAAGTCCCCTTACATTCGAAGAAATGCAATTGACATCCATTATGATTGTTCATTGGGTGGGGGTCCCCTATCACAGTTGAAGTTATCAAAACATTTAGGGAGTCTATTTTCTTCTTCCATCCTTTTAGCATTAGGAGGCAGGATCCCACTGATTTTCTTTCTTTTGTCCTTTTGGGGTTGGTTGGGTTCTTTATCTGGGGGAGTTTACCAACCTCCAATCCTTTCTTTTTACTATACCTCCAGGTCTTTTTTATTATGACCTCCATGGGGGTCTCTTCTCCATCAGTGGTCTCCTTAGTAGAGAATAGCCCTAGCTCATCTACAGAATACATGCCTGAATGTGATGCAAATCCATCAAAACTCACCACTCCACCAAGGGGTATGAGGGGATTCATTGCCAGATTAGGGACCATAATTTCATCAAATTTTTCATTCCCACTTACAAAGGACACCGTATTGAGGGTAACAAAATTTTCCAGTCTGTCCTCTAGACCATCAAGGTGAATGTCCTCAAGATCAACATCAGTTTCTTCAGTAGGTATTACCTCCTGGTCCACATCCTGATCTTGAGAACAACCCCTAATGTCCAGGGTTTCCCTTTCACCTCTAGAGATATGTATTGGCATCTCCCCACTTATTTCCAAGGGGTAGCCTTCGGGTTGAGATTCCACTGCATTACTCTCTTTAAAGTATTTAGTGTTAAAGTACATCTCTTTGGCTGGTTTTGGATTACTTTCTTTAGGTTCTTTAGTTTTCCTTATTTTTTGTAGGGCCAACTGTTTGGCATTTAGTTTGATATTGTTTGCCAATTTATTAGACCTTATTTGATAGCCATGTTCGGAGTCATCCTTTCCTTTCTTGAATTCTTCATTCTCTACATTTTCCTTCACTATACTATTATCTATTTCATGTATTAGAGAGGTCGGGCTATCCTCAACACTTGATGCACATTTATTAGCTTTGGCTGCTTCTACATTCTCCAACTACGGAGAGTTATTTCTTTTCTTATTATTGGTCTTAGGGTTTTAGGGGAAATACCTCTCATCTTATTGTTGCGGAGTAGGACTGTGTTCCACAATTCCCTCCACCTTATTTTCATCTCCATCCACCTGCATATCCATTGTCGAGGGTTGTTTTTATTTATGTTACCTCTGCCAGAGGTGGATTTGGTGTTGGTTTTATTTCTTAGTAATGGGTAGTTTCTTCTGATGTGGCCTTTGCGTCTACACAAGTAGCAAGCATTCATCCCTCCCAATGTTTCTAGTTCACAACAAACACTACCAGTTTTCAATTTTATTTCCAAGACCTCCAGAAGATCTACTCCCGGGGACAAGGATACCAAAACCTGCGCATCAGAGTGTAGGAGAGGGGTTTTGGTATCATTGATTTTTAAGACATTTCCATATGGTTCCAATGGAAGCAAAATGAATTTCCAAAGATGGGGAGGAACATGTTTGATAACTAGCTATCTAGGGTTGGAGAGGGCCAGGACCTCCTCTTCCAATGCATCAGGAATCCATGCCAAGGCATGAAAGACAACCATCCCAACATTCCAAAATTGTTTTTTTATTACCTCCACTTGAAAATTATGGTTATTAAAAAAGATGACATACAATCCCTTGCACACCATACGAAAGTAATAGAATTGCAACCCTAGTTTCTTTTCCCAAATATTATGAAACCACTCTTCCATATACTTCCTTGCCAAAACCCTATTGAGATCGACGACATCAAAAAAATAGCAGTTTTTAACAACCTACCATCCTCTTTTGCAATTGCCTCACCTAGGGTTTCGTTAGGAATTAACACAGCTTTCAATGGAGGAGACGGGGGATGCTTACCTTGTTCCTCTCTTCCATTTTCTTTCCCTTCGTCAACTCCCTCAAGCATAAATTTGGTGCCCTTTGGAATTCAGTTTCTTTCACTTGCGACAATATCTTGGAATGATTTGGGAGACGTATTATTAACATTTGTTTTAGCGGATTCATTAATGGAGCCATCTGGAGGGTTTGTATCCCCACCCATCAATTCAGATTAACACCACAAGTCGACACATGTGGCCTCTCACAGGCGGATCGGTCGACGAGATGCCCCTATCACACCCATAGCAAACGAATTTAAACAATTTTTCCACCCAGCACAAGACAGGATTGTCGTACACTAGGAGAAATGATTAACTATCATGGAGGAGGGCCAAGCCTCCTCCATGGCCTGTGGGCGAACCCCACCACCAAAAGCCTCACACGTGCACCAATCCTTTGTTGCAAAGCGAAAACCAACCTCTGAATCTCAAGTCTCCCTCTCAATATTTTATTCATAAAGATGTGAGAATCTATTTAAATACAAAATCTTGTCAAACATATAAAATAGGTTTCCATCAAGGAAGGAGATAGACACTGCAGCATAACACTTTTGTATACTTATTACTTTGCTTCATGGTGTAATCATAAACAACTATCTTGAAAGGACTACTGCACTATGGTCATAAGAATAATCACACCAATCTTGTGATAGTACACAAATACCTATATGCCCTAATGTTTTTCATCAATCCATGGGCACTATCATGTCTTAGTTGTAAAAGGACTATTAATACAACTACTATAGTCGAAGTGTCATGGAAGAAATGGTGCCATTAGAGGAATTTGATAATCAAGAAGGGTTGTCCTATCTTTAAACCCTTATTGCCTACATCAAGAGATAATCTTCAACATTCAAGGGGACTTCAAAAACTACACTAGATTCAAGGTTAATCACATTTGTAATCAAAATCCTAGCTAAACCATAATGATGATAATGGATTGTCCACATACTATCAAATAGAAACAAGGGGTTGCCACTAAGGTAGAAGAGAGTTATTGTATCAATTTTGTTATGAAAGATAACCAACGTTTAAAGATTGTTCACTCATTATATCCTATCATAATAGGTAGAGGGGTGATTATGTACAAGGTTATGAATTTTAATGTTGTTCCAAGTAACTAGAAAAATATTCATACACCCTTTAGACACTATCAAGTATGATTAGATGCTCCTAGGTAATGAGTCAACCAATTACATGCCCATGTCTTATGCACTTCATTTCTCCTTAAATTGATTTGTGATGTCCCATTCTAACAATTAATCCAAACAAAAGAACTATAGAAATTGAATATGGTATGAAAATTACTCTAGAAATTGAATATATAAGTTTTAAAATGTGTAACTTCATTTTCCATACATGTCTACTAGAGCAGTTGCAACTACCTCTAACAAAATTCCTCTACCCTTTATGCTTTGATGGATGTTCATACCCTGTTCCAAAGCTTCCATTTGACATAGCCTGGGAGGATGCTAGCAAAGGTTGGGGAGTTTGGCTTTACACTTGCCAATTGCATTTGGTTGGAAGTTTATAAAGCCTTTTCAACAAACCCATTTATTAATAACTTGCAATCAGAGTGTTTCATTAGAACACTGTGCTTTGAGGCATTTTGTCAAACAATTCAAGTGCCTTGTCTATGTTTGTAGATTTTACATATCATGGAATTCTGTAAACAATTCTTAGAGGCATTCTGCCTTGTCTCTGCTTCCACATTTTGCATACATGTCGACCAGTGCAATTTCAACTACAACATCTGACAAAATTTATTTCCTTTATCCTATGGTGGATTTCCATACCTCGTTCCAAAGCTCCCATTTTTGGCACTGGAAGATAAGATGTTGACAAAGATTACGGAGTTTGGTTTTACACCTGCCAATTACATTTGATTGAAATTTTCTAAATCCTTTTCAGCAAACGCATTTTGTGCATACCCTGTAATCATAGAATTCAACAAGACCACATTTCTTTGAGGCGTCCCGTCAAACAGTTTACATGCCAATGTTTATTCTTCCAAATTTTGTATACATTTCTACCAAAGCATTTCCAACGGTAATCCCCTTTACATTTTATTTTGATGGATGTCCATACCCTGTTCCAAAGCTCCCATTTTTGCACAGGTCAGGAGTACACGTGCAAATGAAAATTGTTCGAGTCAAAAACTTGTTTGTTGCATATGGATATCTTATCAGTGGGAAAAACACTTCAAAAAAGTAAACTTTACGCGAGATCAATGTTGAACAGAATGACGAGAAATAACGATGAGTGAGATGGGTTAAGAGTGCCCACATCAGCAACCCAAGTGATTAATGCATAGAGTGTGCTCATTAAGCCTAGCCACACCCATCCAACCTTACTAACATCCCAATACCCATTGACTCATATTTCTATATTTCTTAGCCAAGTGCCCAAGTTTTTGTTTACTAAGGATCATCTCTTAGAGTTGTTTGGTAGCTCGCCAATGTCTAGTCTCTAAGCACAATATTTTTCTTACCAACCAATGCTCACGGTGTTGTTTTCAAAGAGAATGAAAGGAAATTACAAGAAAAATATACTAATTTCACATACAAAGAAAATGTAGAGTAAATATTCAAAATCCACATGTAAAAGAAGAACAAAGTATACCCATAAGATAACACATGTATCCTAGGAAAACCTTTCAAAAAAACTAAGCCTCCAAAAACATCCACACTTGAGCTAATGTATTATCTCAAGAATAAGATTATAGTACACTTGTGGAGCTCCATGCAAGACCCTTGAAGCATCAAGCAACCCAGTTGCACTCCTCCATATGAACAAACAAATGAGACTAATGTAGCCACACAACCACACACCTAATCCATGCTTCCTTTAATCACATATGTAACATGTAAGAGATATTCAATCCAACCAACCCCAATAAATACTCAAGCATTTTTTTATAAGATGAGCTTGCATAAAACCACTGTGGCATTACACAAACCATGTGCCTCAAAACCATGATCCCAAAATTAAATGTTTGATACTAAGTTATTTTAAGGCTAAATATTTAACTAATATTTTGGGAGGCAATTGCATTTGTCTTTGCTTGCAAACTTTCTTTATAATAGGGTTGGGACCCTTGTTTCCCATTTTATCTAATAAAAAACATACAAGTGTCTCCAAAAATACATATACCATGCGGTATCTACATCTCTATATGTACAATAATTAAATATTTATTTTTAAATTATTAACATTATTATTATGCAAGGTGTACAAGACACTTTCCCAACAAGGATAGAGTGCCTCATGCTGACCTCATCCACTATGATGAATGCTAGATTGGCCATATTATCCCTAACTGCTATCAATGCTTTGATGTAATATAACAAAGAATCATTACAATTTGGTGCTTGTCATAATTAAGAAAAATAAATCATCAGGGTGCTACTACCCATCACCAAATTATAGCCAAGGAAGCAATGCAAGAATTGCATGTCTCAAGCACAAACAATAGCATCAAAACACACCCAAATTTGGTCACAAGCCTCTATGGTTTATACTACCAATAGGATATATGTTATTTAAAAGGATATTTTAAGTGTGCATGCAAACTTGTTCTTAGATAGTGTACCTTCAAACCATAAGTATACCTTGGTCATGCATATTAATCACCTTGAAGTTTTGGTCCAAGGAATACTACACACATAGGCCACTTCTCCAACTTCCCTAAGTTCATACGCCCCCATTCACAAGATCGCTATGAATAAGTGATTATAGTCATAGTAGCAACACAATAGAACATCATAACACTTGAAGATGAGTTGTGGCCGCTCTTAGAGGGGTTCAACATGACTGCAAGGGAATGGAAGAGGACATGGCTATAATCCATCTAATTTTTAAATTCATCCTCAAACACATCATGTGGACTAATGTGTGGTAAAAGGTAGATCGTCTTGAGCAAGACTACCTACATATCAACATTAGTGCTAGAGAGCTTACATCTATTCCACACCAAATGACTATGTACTAGAGTGAGAAATTGAGAAAAAACAAAAATCCGTATGTATATTTTCTCTTGTAATAACTTGCACAAGAGAAGAATATAATGGAACCACTTCAAGGAGGCAACCTCATAAACCATTTTGAAGGGGATACCTCCAATAGTCTTCAATAAAAATACAATACTCAAAAACATGTGTATGCCTTGTATGTCATCCAAACTGACTTATCTACATATATAAGACTATATTAATTATTATATAACTTAATTAAGAGTTAAGATAGCCACAAGAAAACTAATCATAACCCTATGCACATTATAAGGTTAAGGGCATAGCATGCTCCCCTCTTCACATAATAATTGTCCTCAACACTGACCAACTATAGATGCTTCTATATAAAATCTTCAAATTTCCATGTGGTAACTTTGACTAGCAAATACTCCATTTGATAAGGTACTTTGGGATTGTCCAAGTCCTCAGCTTCTTCATGTCTACTTGTAAAATTAACTTGGGCTCCGTGATATGTTTTCCCTCTAAATCTAGCTCAATTAGCTTTGTATATGTTAGAACTTTGTATTTTGATCTTGCTCCCTCTTCATTATGATTGAGGTCTTTACCTTGTTCTCTTGAGGCTAAAGAATACCTCTTGCTAGTGTTAAATGTGTTCTTCCATTTCTCTAACCTTTTGATGTACCTTCGAAGAATGGTAGATGGTGTCCTACCATTGATTGAATTTCTTGAGTAGTATCTCCTTTAGGAGGCAATCCTTTTTTAATTTATCTGAACACTAGTAATGCATGGTAAGAAGTTAGTGGTTTGACTTCTCCTCCTTTTTCTTCTTCTCCATCTTCTCCTCCTCCTCCTCCTCCTTATGCTTCTGCTTCTCCATCTTCTTCTTCTTGCATATTCTTCATTGGTAATACGTTCCAAGATCCCATATGAGTGCTAACCATTGAATTATTTGGGTAATGATCTATCTTTAGATTTGAGTCAATCCCAAAAGAATCTAATTCCTTAAAAGATATGTCTTCATAAATCTTATGATGTGAAACTACTTGATTAGATTCTATATATAACCCACAAGAGACTTAATTCTCTTTAATATTACATTGATTTCTCATCTCTTGGGTATGATAAAATATTATCCTTAAACTTAATTCTTGCCCTAATAAATTCAATATTTATGTAACCCATCTCCTCAACTATTATACCATTCTTGTTAGGATTCTTTCCATGAGTGATTGTATTCCTTCATTTGGCTCTTGTTGAAGCCTCTAACATGATGTCCCCAAATTAATTTTCACAATAACTTACTCAAAACAAATCTAATCAATCTAAAAAAAATTACTAAAACTTACCAAATTAAAGATCTTACCTCCTTGAAAAAATATCCAAGAAATTTTATTGATTTGTAATCCTGGGGGTGAATTTGGTGGAAACCCTAATTTTATAATCTCCTTGAATTCTACTCCAAATTATCTCAATTATATATTTTTATAGAAGCTTAATATGTTCTTGATCAACCCTCCATAAATAAATGAAAAACCATTGATTTGCATCCTTGGGAGTGAATTTGGTGGAAACTCTAATTATACATTAACTCATTGAATTGTACTCCAATTGGTCCGAAATTTATACTTTAATAGCCTTAATATGGCCTTGAAAACCCCTTTAAAAATTAAGATAAAATTATGCAAATGGAGAGAGATACGTGTTTTACAATTTACCATCCTTTTTTTTTAAATTGCCTTGTTTCTTGCCCTCTGGTTTGTCAAGATCATGCTTTGATACCGTTTTGTAATGAAATAACTTTCACAAGAAAAGAATACAATAAAAATATATATGATGCAAATAATTGATAATAATGTGCCACTTTGAAGGGGCAACCTCTTAAACCACTTCAAGGGGGATACTTCCAATAGTCTTCAATAAGAACTCAATATTTAATATAATGATAATATCTAACCTCTTAGTCCTACATATACCATAATTATACCTTAGCTACCACCCAAACCAACTTAACTACCTATATAACACTTTATTAATTATTATATAATTTAATTAAAAGTTAAGGTATCCACAAGTCGACTTCTCATAATCCTAGGGGTAAGGGCATAGTATCCCTCCACTAATCCAAGTTGTACATGCAAAATTATCAAACATGGTCAAACCTAGAAATCAACTTGAAGCATATAATCCTAAATTTAAATGAGCATCGTGATATTGTTCTCAAAGGAGATGCATATAATTTCAAAGCAATGATTGATGTGCCCAAGTTTCTAGTCGATGGTTTTCACATGCATAAGATAGCAACACTATTGGTGTGTGCTTTTTATTTTCCTTATGTTCCAAGATATTTATCTTTTGCACACATATGATTAAGCTTGCTTAGATTAATTATATATGGTTATTATGAGAGTGCATGACATAATCCATTAGCTACATGCACCACTCTCGCCTACTCCAAATAGTTGAGTTTCACACCCTCTTTTGGATTTATTAACCACCTCCCACAACCATTTGTTTGTCTTTATTTGAATAGGAGCAACCATGTATTTTAGCATTTACCAAGTAGATGGAACTCTACCTATTGTTAGCAATTAAGTTTTTTCTCCTCTTATATGTATATGTCTCTATTTAACTATATATACAAACTCACCTCACATTAACTAGTCAAAAGGAGTACTACGAGATTTTCTTTAATTCTCTTGCATTTTTGTCTCATGAATTCCCTCTTTAAAATATATTCTCTCCATTGTGCTATTGTTATCTTTGATCATCTATCGACTAGAGTACATGTGATCTACAACTAACAATAGGTCTTGGTTAATATTCTTGTTTCTCATTGACTTAGAGCCAAATTACAAACATACTTACAATGTGAATGGTAATGACACTCCTTGTGATTCTTCTAATCCACCTATATCATCTAATGTCAATGATGATGATGGTGGTGATATTTATGAAGACCAATATAATATTTGATTTTAATAATGAATATCTATCACAACATTCAATTTTGACAAATTTACATCAATTTTAATTTTTATGGTGCTCTGCATATTATCTACATATGATGTGACATTTTGAACTTAATTCATATGTACTTATAACAAACTCAACCTCCCAAAAGAAATGCTATACCAACATAACCAAATTAGTAGTTTAGATAAACTTTTATAGTCTATTCTCGATTATTGATATTTTCAATTTGACTGGACCATAGATATCTAAGAACAAATTTGAATGGTTTAGAGGACTCACCTAATGATAAGATTATATAAGAAGTTTAAATTCATGACATGGTTATATTTAAAATATGAGATTTAGGAAAGGGTGTGTAGTGAAAATAAGTAGTTTATATTTAAAATAGTCTCAATTTTGTTCACTTGATATGTGCAATCTTAATGAAATAGAAGATTTTCTTTGAACCTCCTCTCTAAATATATTTATATTATTTGTGGGTAAAGAAAATTCCAGTGTAATGATTTCTGGAAAGAACACTTCAAACCCAGATCCAAAATCCTTTGCTGAATCGAGATCCTTTGCCTGTGATTATAAACGATTCATATTTAACCCATTTTATAGTAAAAACTAGCCAAAATTGTGCGCGAATTGGAGTCGCTTTGAACAGTTAGAGTGATCCCTTGCATGAAAGTCTACAAAGACATTTTATGCTACAACACAAGGCAATAGCTGTGAATGCCTATAAAGGCTTCTCTACCTAAACTAACCCATAAAACCAATGCTCTTCATGATGCAAGATATAATATTTTTCCTTTCTATGAAATGAAATACAATAAACTCCTGTGCGTCTGGTTAGAGATCAAACGCACTAAGATGACACTGGTATAATATTCCCGGGAAATTTTTAAAATCGTTTGAAATTGTTATCCACATTGAACTCAACAGGAAATGCCACCTGTTTCAGTCACCAATCTCAATACCACTGGACAAATAATGCAGTGTGCACATTTTGAGATGGGTAATCAATAATGAAATGAATCGTTCAAAATTCTTCTAAAATTTGAAAACGAAACTATCATTTTCGGATCAGACTGCAATTTTATAGCTCGGGTTGGCAAGATTATCAATGCCTGATACAACCCGTGCTGATTCAATCACATCTCCAACTTTTAGATCTGCAAGATAATCCTGGTTCTCAGTCACATATCCAAAGACTGTATACCTTCCATCTAAGATATTTGCATCACTAGGTGTAAGTTCACTTTCTTTGAGAAGCCAAAATACTTGACTTGACGCAGAATCATTATCAAATTCCTGTTTCAGAAAAAATGAGAAAAAGATGTCAGTGTCAGTGCAAAGTTCTTCTTCTCTGAGAGTGCGAAAAAGAAACAATATTCAGAGCAAAATATTGCCCAAATATGAAGCATTAGAGTGCCCAAGAAAGGTATAAATAAGGCAGTAATCATTGGGCAACAAGCACTAAGAGCGATAAAAAACAATATATACAGTTGACAGTTATTACATCTCGGGCCATTGCCATTGTACCAAAAGCATTGAATGGAAGCTTTGTCCGAGCTTTGTACCGTCCAAGCTCCTACCATACATGAGAAAGAAAAATAAAATTAGCTCCATCAAGCCATTTTAAAAGCTATTTTCATAGTTTGAACCTCTTGAGTTCTACCAGGACAGAATCGTAATACAAAATGATATTTTCCTCGCAATAGTAACCCTGAAGTATAAGAAAAATGCAAGTAACCAAATCTACAAGCTTAATCAAATTGAAGGGTAATTCAAAAATCTGTAATGGACAGTATACTTTGCAGGGATGGCATCCGTGACTGTTTTTATTAGGAAAATTTCTATTTTACCTCTAATGTAGAACCATAAATAGGTGATTTGTCACCATCCACCATTATTTCTAGGGGAATCTTACGAACATTTCCTGTACTGGGATCCACAAAGCCTTCTGCAGGCCCTTCAGGATCACCCATTTGGACTACAAATCCATCAGCTGCAAGATCAAACATCAAGAACATATTGTCAGTCAAAACAATTTTATAATCTAGACCACCCATAGTTCCTTGGTGCATATACAGGTGCAAGAATTTAATTGTTTAGGGGAATAGGATGCATCAGAAACAAATTCGCAGACTTTTGAATCTGAACTTTGAAGTGAAATATTTCAATAACGATCTGAAATTGAGAGAGAAATTCTGTGTAAGGTATATAAAGAGAAAAATAAGCTTGAAAATAGACAAATGCGTTATACAGCCAAACTTTCTAGTAAGTTTGCTAAGAGAACTTCTGGAAATCTTAAAAAATAGATAGCTATTAATATTCTGGATTAAAGATGATAACCAGCAGGCCACACTTTAAGTCAAACAACAAGAGGAGAAATTAAAGTTTTAAGCGTTCTTGCACTTCCAAAAATTGCAATTTCTCATAATAGTTGGTGCAGACAAAGTCAGGTCCAGCTCAACTGTTTTTGCTAGGTTCATTTCTTGTACCAAATCAATCCAGTGTGCAAACCCAGCTACTTGAAACTTACGTTCAAAAAAGCTAGCTATGGTTTATTTTTCCCAAATCGGCCTTGTAAACAATTGTTTGATATTTGGTTTTAACCAGCCTCCTATATGAAGTATCTAAGTGCATTTTCTATGCTGAAATGTTTTATTTGTGATCAGAAATGCCAAATATAGCCTATTAAATTATTAAATAACAGGATATATGCATCATAAAGCAGTTCCAGTTTAAACTTAATTGTGATTAAAAAGCGAGTCCAATTTCAACCCTTATTCTCAAACAAGGATAAAACAATTTTGTACTAAATCGTACATTTTAGTTGCTATCACCAAACTGGCAAACAGGTATGTATAGTCAAAGACCGTGGAATTTGGGAGTTAAATAATAATCTACATAGTCGAATCAAACAAATTCAAGCATAAAACAGGAAAACATATTCCACTTCAAAGAACTAGTTGAAATGTAATCAAGGTTTATGCACTGGATTCAGATTACATTCCTGAGCTTGTCATCTCACAAGTTACAAGAATATAGAACTTGAACCTGTGACTTTATGGCAATTAAAGAGATCTATGAAGTCTTATAATTTGACTAAAAGATTGAATCAGGTCACTCAATTCTAGAAGAGTACAGGGCCTACCCTGAATTCATGTTCAATTGTGGGCAGATATCTCCATCTAGGGAGATACACACCAAGTGTGGGCACAGTTAGATCGTCACCCAGTTCTAACTTGTCATGAATCCAAACTTGAGAAAAACCAACAAAGAAATTAATTTAGGGCAATGCTTACCTCTTTGAATTTCCATGCCATCATAGAAGTGTCTCTCTACCAGGTCTGCAAAATTTCCTGCTGTAACTGGGGCATTGTATCCATCGAGAACCAGCCGAAACATGACATCTTCGAGCTTAGGATTGTCTTTGACCTTTACTTTCATTTCCACAGTAGCCCTCCCCTTTAGAAGAGGCTTGCTGGAGTACTCATCAGGCACTTCAAACGGGAAGCCATCCACCATATCTTCTTCAACACTGCAGAAATCCAATGCCCCTCAACTGCAGTCAATAACAGAGTTAAATTATTAATATGAAACTAATGCTTATTGATGACACCAGATTATTTTATAAATTTATTATGAGTCAATCAAGAGTAATTGTGTTATTTAAATGATCCATGTATCTGCAAGTCCTCAAGTTTTAGAAAAGACCCACTCACCAGAATAGTATGGATTTTATTTGTATGAACCAAAATGTGGTCAGATCCTAATATAATACAGGTTTGATCATACAATACTATTCCAGATACCAAGAGATATCTGGAGGACAACTCTAGATTGTGAAAATATAGATGTATTATATGCAGAAGTTAAATCACTAATAAATCAGAGATGATAAATAATACTCAGAAAGAGATACACAGGCATACAAGAAAGTCTATTATTCTGTGCATTCAATACATGGCAAACTCTTGAGGTAGAGGTATGGCCATCTATCTTGTACTACCTAAGTTAATGATTAGAGAAAGAGGCATTGGATAGATAAGAGAACTAGAAGGGAAAACAGTATACCTTTGTGCATTTTGTACATGGCATGCGAGAGAGAAAGAGAGTGAGTGAGCAAGAGAGAGAGAGAGAAGATGCATTGGATAGATAACAGAAGTAGAATAAAACAAAGAATACTTTTGTGCATTTTGTACACGGCATGCAAGAGAGAGAGAATGAACAAGCAAGAGAGAGAGAGACATAAGGATATCTATCTTCTAGCTATGCCTACTTTCTGTTTATTTTGCTCTCTTATGTGCTTTCTGTGGATACAAATATCTATTCATGATGTTACAAAGCTGCAAGGGCTAAAGAATTGTTATGGAAGTTGGAATGGTTGAGCTTCAATGTCAAACTAGTAAAACTTGAGAGGCTACCCATAACTGTCAAGAAGAGATCCTTATCCTATGCTTTCTGGAGGAAATGCATTGATCCATTCAAACTTTTTTTTGTCAAGCAATGTCTTCAATGTGTCTATGAGACTAGACAAATTTACAAGCAGTTAAATTCACCAGCATTGTGTGGACTCATCTATATTTTTAGCACATACATTTAAATGTTCATGTTTTTTTAATTTCAGTGTCTTTTTGTTTGTTGAAGTTGTTTTTGGTATCTAAATTTATTTATATTTTATAAATTTAAATATCAATTTTCATATACTATTCTAATAACCATCTCCCCACTGTCCCCAAAATCCAGAAAAATATTTGTTGTCCTAGAAACTTGGAAAAAATGCCGACATTTTTTTTTCTTTCCATGTATAATTTTATAATTACAATCTTCACTTAATGTAAGAACACCCCTTATATTTTTTTTTGAAGTTGGTAACTAAATAAGTTGCCCCATAAACATCCACAATACCAACTCAAACACTGTCACAGTGCTGCTATGATTTTGAAATGAGAAACATATTGACATAATACTGATATTTTGGCATATGAAATAGCATTTGATTGCACAAGTAATTAAGCTGGTCGCACTCATTAAAGGAGTCTCATTACATAAAAATCAGACATGAGAATTGCATAACAACTACCTCAAATCAGAGATATCACAGTGTAGTTGACCGTGTAAAGTTGTTCAGCACCTGTGGGTTCATCTCTACCAAACTCAGTCAAGAACATCATATGATGATTACCTTAACCCTTGGCAAGTTGCTAAGGAGCCCAATTACCACCCAGAAATGTTACTAAGAATCCAAAAAGGGCCATTAATGACTGAAATCTGCTACTACACCCTTTACTGTGACTGCAGCATTTAATCTATGGGAATCCACTGAACTAACCCCCCACAATCAGAAATACCAAAAGCATAAGGAATACCAACCTTCACCAACCTCTAACCATCATCTACAGGATTCATTTTGGCATCAATGGAGAGTCAATATGGACTGATAACAGTAGGTCTGAGAGGCTGAAGAAACTACAGCAGGTCTGTAAATCTGTTTGCAGGTCTTGTCAACTCAAACCCTTTGAAACCAACCCACCAGGTATTGCAAAAAACACTTTCCAGATTCCAAACTGCTTCCAATTCACCCAGCAACTAAATGTCCTCTGAAACTTCAAAACAACATGCTCGGTAGTTCTGATAACCCCTTTATTGCCACGCCCAGGTCTGCTATATTCTTGCTAGGCACCAAATCTACACCTCATAACTGTCATCAAACCTCAACAATAATAAAACATTGTCTAAACAACCTCACTCAGCATAAAATTGAAGGGAACGACTGCAGATTAGTTTCAGATTTGCACAGTTCTGGAAAACTAAGTGCTAGAAATAAGTGCCTAGAACTCCCTCCAAAGTGAAGAAACGCAGTCATAAAGACCTGCAACTGATGGACCAGACCTGAAGACTCCTGCAAATCACTACCAAAGCACTCCAAAACCTCTAAAATTTGTTACCAAATACTACCAAAAATATGCATTCAAAAACCTTCTTTTTTTTTTTTTGAAACCCTAGAGACCAAAAACTCCATGAAATACCAAGGTGATTCCTACGTGAAATCACTCTACCAGCTAGGGAGGATCTTTCATCACCAAAACTAGTGATTTGATGAGGGTTTTCATCCTTGATCAATCCTTGGAAGAAACTTCTCCATTCACTCCAGCAACATCTTGTTATGTGTGCAAACTTGAATAATGAAAATGAGAGCCCCACACCTCCTTTTATAGCTTTTTCGCTACTTTATTGAAAAAGCGCTTTTTTGCTTTTTCAAAAAAGTGTTTTTTTGTTTTTTCATTGTTTTTTTCGAAAAAAACACTTTTTGCTTTTCTCTCAAAAAAATGCTTTTTGCCTTTTAAAATAACTTTATGTCCAAGTCCCCTTTTTCCCTAGGCATCCACTTGAGGGGACATAACATAACTTTATTAAATTAAAACACTAAAGTAAATATTATAATGTTAACTTTATAACTTTAGTGTAATAATTTAAATAATCCAAACCATTTTGCAAAAAGCACTGCCAAGGCACTGAAAATCGAAACTAATCACACCAAGAAGCTAATGTTGAAGAACAACTCGAAAGGCCCAAAACACTACAAAGAGCATCACCGCAAACCTAAAAGCCAACTAAACTCCACACCACCACTGGATGCCAAGAAAACCCTAAATTGAGCTCTCCAACAATGTTGGAACTCTCCCAGCTCACCTAGAAACTTACGAAAAACCTCGAAAACTGGCCAACACTCACAAAACAACATGGCATAAAAATGGGGACATTACACTTAAAACCTAACTCAACCCGATACTTTCTAACCCAGCTTGCAGCTTGCGCCAACACACGTGACAATTGCATGGTCATTTTTTTATTAATTCAATAGAGAATTAATTCAAGAGGCAACAACATGCAAGACCTCAACCTTATTTAACTTGGAATCACTATTGAGTCATTGACACATTTTACCACCTTCTTAGCCTTCACCTGAGATAAATGTGTAACATGGTAGGTAATCAACAAACAAGCACAAATGCACCAACCTATCAAGCATTAATGGAGTAAACCGCATTAATACAAATCTCACCTGAAGAGCATAAGAGAGTTAAGTGTCCATCCAATTGCATGACTAGATCCATTTAGTTGCAAGCCTGCTTCTAACACAAGCAAGCTCCATTGATGGAATCATTCTATAAAATAACAGCTAAGGGAAAGAGCACACAAAAACACATTGGAGGCTTCTTTATTCATATATATCTCCAATATTACATCAAGCCTTCCTTGTTCAAATGGACAAACACCTCATTTGGATAAGGGACCAGCCAAATCCCCTTGATTTGCCTACTATCTCCCACAATTACCATGCTGACCTGCACATACAACCTAGATACTACCAATTCCACACCATCAAAATCCACAACAATGAGCCCAAGTCCATATTTATAGGCACATTACCCAGTGAGGTAGCATTCTCCAAGTGACACATACCATCTCATATCCCTAGGTATTCCTTTTCGTCTTCTAGTGACACCCATCCTAGTCCACATGTATTAGTACATTACATCCACTCACATTTTATTCTATTAGGTGCACATCCCAACCTATTTTAATACATGAGTATTCTAGGGTCTAGGCCAATAGACTCTCCTATCTATTACATATATTGGTATGATTTTGCTACCAACACTCACAACAATTATTGGACTCAAAGAACATTTACATATTAATATTAATTAATCCATTAATGAATTGATAAAATATTTATGTTATGCAATCATATAACTGACTTAACAATGAGACAAAGAAATGACAAATTGTTCTTTGACACTAATATTTGGATGTTAAAATTATGATCAATTCAATAATGAATCAATTGAGGGATGTACATACAGGTATCAAAACATAACTATTTCAGATTGATACCGCCTTATCCATTGGGTCACAAAGTCACTATTAACACTAACACTAAAGCATTACGCCAAGACAATTTACGTGACATAATACTAGACCCGAGACACTTTCTAACTTAGGACCATGGAAATTAACACTAAGACAAAATACAACACAACCATTACATAGCACATTTGTGCACATAACAGAGACCATGAGCCACATGATAAATGGATTGGCCTTCCATTATGGAGTGCCTCAATGAACCTGAATGCCAGAGAAATCTTTGAAAATGCTGATGTCATCAATTATGTACGAGATATCTTTCACTTTGTGCCTTCAAGCACCTTCCCTGGGTAACTTGGAGTTGAAAATGATGATTATGAGAAAACAGGCCCCAATTGCTCTGAAATACCACAATGGCTGTGTTATCCCCATCAACAATATTGGGAGATAACAATGGCTCTTTTTAAGGACAATGTCACCTGTTTCAAGTGCGGAAGAAGCTCATAATATTTGGTTATGAACAAAACTTCCAAGGACTTGATTCTCATAGACCTGTAAAAGACGAACACAAAAAATGTCATCCTCCTGATCTGAACCGACTGACAACCAGTTCCCCTATCCCAACCATACGTGAATGAACACATGTTGCTGAGCAAGATTGGATCCAAATGTTATGCCTAAAACACCATTCTTCTGAATAAGAATGCCCTTGATACTTAAATTTATTTCATATCTCACACCTATGAATAATCCAAGTTTTACTATTGTCGAGTGACGAGTCTATTATGTGAATAATGCATGTGTGAGGAGGTTTGAACAAATCTCTTGCCATATAAGATTGAGAAATATCATCAAGGCATCTGGAAGTGGAAGCTTGCTTGCATGAGAATTATTCAACCAAAAATCTTTTTCTTTTTTCTAAAGAAATCTTTGCATGAAAATTTGTTGAACAGCAAATAGTTTGGACTTTAAATGGAGGGTCCATGATTTGCATTAAAAGATAGTGATGGTGTACAACTTCATTTGAAAGGATAATCCGTCTGTTTTAATATCGCAACCCCCTTGTAGACCCCATTCTCAACACACACCACCCTGCTATTTTGAATAGGCTTTCTTATTTTGTATTAAAAAGTGTTTTAGACAGGCTAAGTCCCGAGATGCCAAAGTAAATAGGATTACCCATTTTATTTCATTATTTAAGGCTCCTTAACTTCAGAATAGAATTTTACATTTTTGAATTATTGTTTTGGATATGGAGGGTGCCAGGGTGAGGAATTTTTTTATACGAAAATTCGCCTCTTTTCTTTTAAAACTTGGTGAGGCAACAACCTGGGATACCAAGATGCCAGATTAAAAGGTTTGCCCCTTCTTAATTTTATTGGCAACGCCAAAGGTTGTCAGGGTGCCAGGATTAAAAAGATATGCAATTTTTTTCTCTTTACTGGCTTCTTTCCTTACCTCTTTCATGTCACAGCCACAATTATTATGAGATGTGACTGTTGTTCCTTTTAACTAGATTGTACTTCTCTTGTTCTAATCTCACTATCTCTTTGCAGACAAACCTTTCTAAGTTCTGCCCTTTTTTAATCCAACTGCTTGATAATTAGGAGAGAATGCTATCTCCTCGCGCTTTTTTTTCACATATTCAGTATTATGTTGAACCCAATCCATTAATTACTTTTCTGGCCATCAAAATCTGCCAATGTTGGTTTTTTAATGGACACACTGTAAATGAAGTGTGATAAATGCCAGCTCTGGAAAAGCTACGTCATGGCTCCATTTTGCCAAATGCTCAGCAAGACAACTGAGCACTGAATATACACATTCCTCTTCAAAAGCATTACAATCAAACAGTACAGGAACCACAAGAATAAAAATTCCACTAGCAGATCCAAGTGTGTGTAACAATTTGATAAACTGCAGCCTAAGAGGACTGTAGTGTGCAGTAGGCACCAAGCAAGAAACTATGGTGATGGTCTGAGCCATTGTATAGGACGGTGATTTAAGGTCAAAATTTCTGGTATACATACACAATAGTCTCACCCAAAGATCAAAGCAACTCATGTATTGCCAATTGCAATCCTTCTTAACTGCTTGCTTTGTGTTCAAAGAGCAATCCACAAAATCATTCCTAAATGTTGAATGAAGACAAGCACAGTTAGGAACTGAATTTGTTGAAGGTTGTTAGCACTAACAAGCTTATAGTTTGCAGCAAAAACTTTGGATATTCTTTTCAGAACTATATTCAATGATGGTTCTCATTAGACAAGACTTCCTTTATACAGTTTTGCCTTCTGTGAAGATGAAGAGCCACCCAAAACTTCACAATTAACCAACATGAGATAAAAAAGGAACTGCAAATGTCAACCTTGATGTTTTTGAGACTGAATAGAAGACCTGTTTTTCCTTCTCACTATATCATGCATTATTCTTCTTGAATGTCATACAGCAGCATCATGTGGATTGGTCTGCATCTCTGATAAAGCTTGTAATTATAACATTGGAATATCAATTGACTTCCATTGATTTAGCATCATCACACAATCAAGTAGCTGCTCCATGTCAAATGAACATCCCTTGATCCTCAATGCTCCACCTCTGTTGTCTGTTCCTACAGATTTTTTTGTACATGCAAATGATGAGGAGACAAGGCAGCATGTACTTCAAAAATGTGATCAATTTTCACCAAGATATATTCATTTGGGTAGTCATAATTATATTTACACATGCACTTCCACTCTTCTTCATTTGAAACACAATAAAAAAAATCTTGATTCACAAGATCAAAATGTTGATCATGTAGTTGAGAAAGATCATGTTACAAAGTGTCATCCTCCCTGCAGCTGTACCACCAGAAACCCCAATGACTACACATTTTTGAACTACATGCTGCCTTGTCTCCTCATCATTTGCATGTACATCCGATTCCTGTGCGAAAAAGTTGAGAATGAAGCAGTAATTTCAGTATCAAGTCCATAACATGTGGCATTACAACTCCCTCTGATGTAGAAACTGCTCTTGGTATGACATGAAATAATATAATGAAGCTCCTAAAATGTCACCAATTCCAAGATGCACTATTACTGACATTTCTTACAGCTTGTAAAAAGTTATTTAGCAAAATCTTGATTATGCTTATCGCTACCCAAAACTAAAGCTACATCCATAAGCATGTGTCCACTAAACAGACAAGAACTTAACAGATGAAATAGCAACTTCAACAGATACAACAAGTTCTTTCTGAAATTGCCAACTTAGTTATGGACAAACTGCAATTTTATAGTTGTATACCTCCTGTGGCATGTCAGCCATTGTTGCGTGTGAGTCTAGTACATGGCTGTTAGAAACAACATTCTTTTTCCATTTAAGAGGGTCACTCCCTCTTATGATAGGGATTTTGGAGTTCTTAATCACATTTTACTAAAATGTGAGAAAGGCAAAGTTGAGGAAAAATGGAAAAGAAAATGTAACCCAATGGCAAAATATTGATAGATGCCTCTGGAAACCAAGAAAAGTGGATGGAATTGTGATGATCTCTTCCTCAGTGGATTAATTAATTGGAAATGTGTGTGAAAATGCTGCAAAGTGAAGACAAGAGTACTAGGGAACACAAAATGTCTCTTAACCAATTCTTACCGTACATCCATGACACAAAGTTCACCTTCCAAGTCAGAGCTTGAATAAACAACATGATCCTATGAAAATAATCCATTTTCTTGTGTCAGACAATTGTGCTAATTTTGATTAGAAAAAAATAATTAAATTCTATTAAAATAAAATATTATATTCACCATGCAATAATAACGACCTCACATTCATCAACCGAAGAAGGAGGAAGCATGCAAATTTGGAAGAGTTAACAAAATATTTAGGCCACCATTTTCCTGGAGAGAAAAAAGTGAGCCCAGCCCGTCTTTGATTCATTTATAATAATTTTTTGTTACATTTTTTATTTTTTTTTGCTTTCCACATGTAGTTGCATAACTACCATCTTGACTCAAGCTCTATCTCAATCCAAGATATTCTCATCCAACTTACAACTTGACCCAACACACTTGACACATACGTGTTCTTTTTTTTTAATTAATTCAATAATGAATTAATTTGAGGGGTAACTTGTTGAATGTCATGTGTTAAGTTAATTTTAACATTTAGGTGAGTAAAGGAGAAGAAGCTTTTGAGAGATCCCGATGCAATGGAAATTCATCTATTAGATTCCAAGGATTCTCATCAAGATCTTCTGTGCAATCAAGCTTTGGAGAGGGCAGTTTCATGCAATCAAGTTTGGGGAACTATCAGCTCCCTCACTAACTTCTTCCGGGCAAAGAATAACAAAACAAAGATCAGAGGAAGCACACAAGGTAGTCAAATATGACATAAACCATCCACAGCCCTAATCAGCAACTACCACTTCAAGCTCTGATAACGCTTGATCCATAAATCACTAGATTGTTAATCCTAGTGATACATAATCAATAGATTTCCAATGTTAGCTCTATCTACACTCTCATCAAACCCTGCCAGATGATGTTTGCTGCCCTAACACTGCCAAATGCGTGTAAACAACAAGTTTGGCCTTTCCCAAAGTCAAACAGCCACCAAACAAGGAACAAAATCATCCCTTTTGTGTTCTGTTGCCCTAAAATGACTTTCAACAACAATAACCACCAAAAATTATCTGAAATGGATGAAGATATGGATAACTGGTGCCACAAACATCCAAGCAATGTTCTGAACCACAGCCAAGAACCTGCAGACTCATTTTCTCCATCCATACACTTGCTACATATCATTCTAGCATTCTCCATATTGCTAAAAGCAATGACAATCAATCCCAATGGCGATCCCAACAGAAAATCAATTTTCCAATAATCTACATGAGATCAGAAAACACTCCTCAAATGACCTCATACCTTTTATGCAAAAAATTTAATACCTACAGTAACCTATTATCATCTGTAGCAGCCCATACAACTCCTGTAGCAACTTGCACAATGCTTGTAACAGCCTAAGCAATGCCTACAGCAGCCTACATGTGACCCTGCAGCATATACATAACCTTTGAAACCTTCCCAATTCAAACTACTCAACCAGTTTCAGATCAGATCATGTGCAATCCATTAGGCTAATATTAAAACAAATAAATGATGGCTAGTGGTTACACTTGCATTAGATATCTAGCATTTACTAGCTCAATATTCCTATGCCAGCCAAATATCATAAGCATAGGAAGCAGCATTCCATGGGGACAAGTCCCCAAGAGTCCAATTGAGATCCCAAACGTCCCAAGGACTTGAGTACTTGGAGGGTACCTTCCCTTTTTCCAAGACTGGATAACCTGTTCCATTTGGTACATACAACTAAAAAATGCTAAGTTACCGGAATCGCTCATATGCTCTGCTGATTCCGGGTACTGGTACGAATCCGAATCGGATACTTGTAAAAACCCTGTGGAATCGACCAGGGTACTGCATTTTTTACTCCTTAAACGTATTTTAAAAAATAGACGAAACCCGACGTTTTTTCAACGTTTTTCCGGTCGATGTGGCATGTTTGACCGATTCCGAAGTCTTGACGCAGATTTCAAAGTTTTTTTCAACTTTTTTGTCTTAATTGTATCTTCCTAATGACCCATATGATGCCTACTGTTAATTGTA
Source organism: Sequoia sempervirens (assembly GCA_007258455.2). Taxonomy (NCBI): domain Eukaryota; kingdom Viridiplantae; phylum Streptophyta; class Pinopsida; order Cupressales; family Cupressaceae; genus Sequoia; species Sequoia sempervirens. The sequence continues at coordinate 13,653 of VDFB02292422.1, read as the reverse complement.
TTATTTTGTTTTAAATGTTGAACCAATGAACAATGAATTCAATATAATTATATACCTATCATACCATTCAAGTTTTGAAAAATTGATATCAAATTAATTTAGTATAATTGTATTTCAGATTTGTTATATTTATGGTAGTTCTAAGTTCTGTTTAGCATATGCATGATATGTGGTATTCTAAATTTAATTCTTGTTTTTACTTTTTAGGCTGCAAAATATGTCTATATCTATGATTTTTATATGTTTTATGTACAAACATACCCACCCTACCCCAAAAAAATTGTTGTACCGGCGTACCATACCCACATATCCGTACCTGATTCACAACTTAGAAAAAATGAAACGTTTTAAGGAAAATAATCTAAAATCCCCTAAAACACTTAAAGGGGAGGATTCTCATTGCAAATTCAGCACATTGTATTTACTTTTTAATATTTTAAATGCTTTTAATTTATTTATTTTATTTTATGAACCATTTTTGCATAGTCCCCAAAATTCAGGAAAAAGTTTGCTATACCCAAAACTTCATCCGCACACCCCATCCTAGAGACTCAAAGAAACATCTATAGGCACCAACAAATTAGTTGAGGTTGTGCCAAATAGGGTTCTACTACAATTGTGTGATAGATAATTAGTGGTTAGTTGAGGTTGCACCATAGAGAAAAGGATGACAGAACATTATGATTTATGTTGTAACTGCCCCAACCATTTCATATAGAGACATGAACAGACCCTTAGAAAGTAGCAAGATCCAAGTCTAGGAAAGCCCGATTACATTAAGGTGCTCTAACTGTTTGGGTGTAGTCTGTCCTCTTCTGTGTATGAGATAGAAAATGATACCAAATAGGGTTCTACTACAATTGTGTGATAGATAATTAGAAGTTAATTGTGGTTGCACCATGAAGAAAAGGATGACAGAACGTAATGATTTATGTTGTAACTGCCCCAACCATTTCATATATAGAGACATGAACAGACCCTTAGAAATTAGCAAGATCCAAGTCTAAGGAAGTCAGATTGCATAAAGGTGGTCTAATTGTTTGGATGTAGTCTGTCCTCTTCTGTGTATGAGAAAGAAAATGATAATTGGAGATAACATGGTTTGGTTATCTGTATATTTCAAAGTAGCACTTTGGACTTTGCATATGGCATATTAAAGCCTAAAGGACAAAATAATGATGCCATGTACATGGAGTTTCATTTTATTTTTTAATCCAAAGAAAGCATCATAGTGATGGCATGTTTCAACTCAATTTATTTAACTATGTTGTAGCTAGTAGTTCAGGTTCACAGATGCTAAAAAATTTAGATTGACCAAATGTTTCCGGGAGGTTTTGATTGCAAAGTGTATTGATGTATGAGTGCATGCTTTAACTTACAGGCATTTGAGAACATTTCTGCTCACAATAAAAGTTCCATACCAATCCAAGTGACAGACCAAGCCAACTGACTTTTTTTCTAGAAATTTAAAGCCACTGATCCTACTAAATTTAGATTCACTAAAATTTTCCTTAAGGTTTTGATTGCAAAGTGCAATGCAGTATGAATGCATGCTCAAACAAATTTAAGAATGTTCTATGCCAGTCCCAAATGAATGTCCAAGCAAACTGACTTCTTATCTAGAGAGATGTATAAAACAAAACAATAAAAGGCAAAAGAAGAAAGCATAACCCTCTTATAAATATTTTTAGTGTGATATTATGGACATCTCCTGTCTTCTTTAAAATCTTAGCTTCTAAGTAATTGCTTTGGACATTACCTTCCAACCAGATCAAGGATCTCTTGTTGTTTTGGTGCAACAATATCTCTGTCTCGTGCTTCCACAATCTTTTGAAAATCTTGTAAGCCAACAGTTATCTTGTCCAACAACTCTTGTCCATGATCTTTCTTTGATTCTGCAATACCTGCTAGAATGGCTGGTTTACTTTGGTTGAAAATGCGGGATGCTTGCCTTACATTCTGCTCATCATTCACACACACAAAAGAAAGTATTGCAGCAGTAAGCTTGAGCTCAAAAACCTACTTAAAAGAGTACTTCTAGAAACAAATATTCTAGAAAGAATACACATTAATAAAGGAATACGATTAGGCTAAAGCTCCTCTGCACAAGAAGTTGCCAAGTTCATAAAGAGGCTCTGGCCCCTTTCTTATTGGATTTTCTCATTGGAGGAGGTTGCAATGCATGCTTGTAATTTGTGCAGGAAATTACTAAAAGATATTCGAAGCAGGGATATAACCACCCTTACGGCAGGATGCTAATATTAAAAAGCAAACAAAAATCATTGATCTTGTCTGTAAAAAAGCACAAATAGGATACACATTAAGATTAAATAACTTCCCTTTGTGAATCCTCTTAACACTTAAAAATAATTCTTCATTAATCGTAATACGTTTTAGCCAGAAAGATGATTTGATGTAAAGGACAAATTCAATCGGTAGCTTGCCTTACATGGCAATAGTTTTACTAAGAAACCCAATGCAAACCAAGTCTACTAAAGGATATACAAAGTAAGCAGGCTCTCGGTGAACATGAATGAATTGCACCAGTAATCCCATGAGACAGGACATGCAAACAATTTAGTGTACAATGAAGAGCATAAATTTCTAAATTGCCTGGCTTCCAACAATATTGCCATCAAGTAAAGGATAGTCAATAACAACGAGACAATGCAGTATGCGGTCATTGATTGCAATGGATAACATTGGCTTTGGGAATCTAAGTATTCGAGAATGAGCCACACTCAAACCATAAGAGGGCCGGTCGCTCAGAGGTAGAGCACCTTAACATGCATAAGAGAGGTCTTAGGCTTGAATCCTAGCTGGTCCATGGAAATTTCACATAACATTAGAACCATACTAGGACCCTCAAGCACAAAGTGTGGCTCAAGAGGGGGGGCTCAAGAGGGGGGGCATTGGAGATGGAGCTGCAATCAAACCATAAGAGGGTCAGTAGCTCAATGGTAGAGCACCCTAGCATGCATAAGAGAGGTCCTAGGTTCAAAACCTAGCTTGTCCATGGAAATTTCACACTAGTAAGAAAGATTTTTCATCAAACACCAACATTGTTGACAAAAACTATTGCAATATGTGTCCACAAACCAAATCCGAAATCAGTGGAGAATAAAGAGATGAAAAACATAATGCTTTCTTTTTTCACTGCAAGAAGAATTGCATTTTAGAAAACAATAATCAGTAAAGTTCTCTAATTTTGTGTTGTAAAAGGTATATCCCCTTACCCTCTCCACAGAATCCAATGCCCTAACTCCTGGAATCTTGAGATTTTCTGTGATATCTTCAAGTGACTTCTGTACCTCTCTGATGGCTTTGTTGTCAATTGGCAGTGCATATCTCAGCAGAGCTTTTGGGTCCTTAATTGGAGGCCCAGAGATCAACACAGAGAGATCTTGTATTACAGGCCCAGATTCAAATGAAGAGGCTGGTGTAACAGAGGGCTGTATTGTGGCAATTGTTGCTGCCAAGGCAATGCACAGGGCACAATTTTTCCAGGAGAATCCATTCCTCTGCTCCAAAAGAAAAAACAACCTTACTTTAAGAGTTAATAAGCTTTCAAAATGATTCCAGTTAAATTAATGAGCAAACACACAACTACAGAAGCAAACATATACATTTAAAAGAAAAAGTGGATAAAAAGAAGGAAAATATACCTGAGGATTTGTAGGTGAAGTTCCAGAACACCTGACGGAGATGCCATGATAGAAAAAAATAGACGCAGAACCTTTGGTACTCCTGGTGCAATTAGATAACCTGAATTTGGATAAACTCTTATTAAATTCATTAGTGAATAAATTCTTACGGTTTAGCCTACAAGTCGAGGCAGAGGTCGAAGCCAATTTCGGTGCTGCAGTGTAGGCGCAGCAGATGGACGCTGCCATTGCCAAATTGAAAAATGAATTTTAAAATGTAAGGCGAATGGATAGCGAACTCAGGGAATAGTTGGGTAATCTTTCCATCAACTTTCAAGTAATGTGGAAATCTGGATTTCTTTGGAATGACAAGGAGAGACGATGAGATTGTGGATAAGCCTCTTCCTCCTTTCAGCTTCCCGTCGTCGGAGTTATCTTTTTTCTTATTCGCTACGGTAGGCTGCTGTTAAATTCAATTTTAAAAACACTTAAAAAGTTAGTGGTTGTTTTTTTAAAAAATAAAAATAAATTTGATTATATTAATTTTAGAAAGGGAAAAGTATCATATTCTAAAAAGTATATGGAAGGAAAATAAATTAAAAAAGTCAAATTGTTAAGCAATAAGTATTATTTTAGTGGTAGGAGGGGATAGGTCTCCATCAAACGATTTTCTTAGCTATGTGAGAGCTCTTGACCATTAGAAATAGGCTCCCACTTTGTGATGGTATTATTGTCGTCTTCTTTATATTTTTATATAATCAAAAGAAATGTTAAGGCTTAGTCATGAGAATTTATCACTATCAAGCCACCTCAAAGCAATCATGTCGTGAGGTTGAGAAACAATAGACAAGCCATATGTCTATTAGGACCAACCATAACCTCTCTAATGAGGAGAGCCATGTGAATCATGTAGAGCAAAAAAAGTTACAATTTATAGAATCATTTTACTTAAAGACCTCTCAATTTTCCTATACGGATATGGTTTTGTAGTGTAGAAAAATGTATTCCTTTATATTTTCACACTATGTTTGCATCCCCTTAATTAATTGGACTCAATTAAGCTTCTAATTGCTCAAATTGTGCATTCCAAAGCCTTATTATTCTCGTTTTCCGAAAGGGAAACTTATATTAGACAATTGCCAACATTAATTTAAACACCTTGGAAATTGTGTGTCTTGGACTTAGGTCCTAAGACTTGGGCGAATGGGTCCCCTTTAAGTGCTAGGACCTAATTTTTAATATGTTTTTGGCGACATTTTTAATGATCCAAATTCAAGTTTTAAATATCGACTTGTGGAATCTAATTTTCAAGAAATTAGATAACACTTATAAATACAAGGTTTTTTTATCAATTCAAATCTAACACACTTTATGAGAACATTCCTATAACAAATATTATTGTCAAGAGCATTGAAGAGAAAATTTATCAGTCATCTATAGTAGCAATCAAGATCATATCATCATGTCAAGATTCATGTGTGTTCATATCATGATTTGGAGCTAACATTGTGATGTAGGTTTCAAGCATTTAAGCATCAAATCAAGAAATCATTCAAGCCAATTCAAGCAAGATTCAATCCTTAGAGTGATGTATTAGATTTCAGTCCTCTAAAGGTGGCCATTAAGGGTTTGGTAAGTTGTAGCATAGCTTTGTTCATTCATCAATTCCCTCCATTATCATTATTTGATTGTTTTATCATCAAAATTTAATTACCAAACCAGGGTTTGACCAAGGCAAAGCCCTATTCACCCAAAAACTAACATTTTTCTTCTTTCTTTGTATGTGCAGATTTATAGGTGAAGGAGGACTAAAAATAATAAAAAAGTAATTTTGCAAAGTTATCAAATTTGTCAACATTGTTGTCAAGCTATGGAAACTCACCTACAGATTTTATTTTTGATTTTCTTCCAATCAAACCTGAAGAAATTAGAAGCCTAAATTTGAAATCTAAAGACAATAAAAGCAAATTTTGGACCCCTATACAGAGACCCATTTTCGCTTGGACAAATAAGTCCTGCTACAGAGTGCAAAACCCAATTTTTAGGCCAGGTGCACACCATCCTGCCCTTCTCAAATCTACCTGAAAGTTATTGTTTTTGTTTTTGTTTCTACTATCATAATACTCTGCATTTCAAGTATTAGGCTAGATAATTGAGTTTGTTAATGCATTTAAATTTATCTCCAAAAATAGCTAATCAGACATTTTAGTCATAAGAAAACAGTAGATCTTCCTAATGGGGTTGACTCACCTCAAAGGTTGAAAGTCAATCTGATCCTTGGGAGATCTCTTTTTCTAATGAAATTAGGGAAAAGGTGTGTTTGAGGTGTCCCCCCCTTTTTTCAACCATTCCATTTTGGTGACCACTTTTCCCTATGTTTCATTTTGGTGAATTTGACATCCTTACACTATAAATTTTCTAATTTGGTAGTCTTTCAAACCCTAGACCTAGGATTTGCATTAGTCTACCTTGCATCTCATTTAGGGTTTCAAAAGTGCATTAGTCTTCATTCCATATAGGGTTTCAAAATTGTATTTTGCATCCTTTAAAATCTCAAAAATCCAAGAATATTGCAACCATTTTACATAGTAGTCTACATATTAGTGTTTTTCAATCATTTACATCAAAAAATTGAAACAAAATTGTATCAAAAAGGTTGTCATTTTGCTTGTTGTTTTCCATCAAATTGAATTTGCATCTAATCATAAAATTCTAGAAATCTATAACTAAAAGTATTTGTTTGCAAGTTGAAATAAAGACCTTAAACATTAAATCAGAAATTCAAACTTTAATTTTTTCAACCCCTGTGCAAAGACCCATTCGCTCTAGGGCGAATTTGTCCTTGTACAGGGAAATTTTCAAATTTCTAGGCATCATTCTATCTCTATCTTCTTATATCTTTACGTTTGCAGATCTCAGTTTCAATTTCTAAAGTTGCAGTTTTTTGTAGTTGTTTGCATTCAAGTCAATTGGTCAAAATAAGTGCATTGTTCAAAATAAAATTTGCATCCAAAAGACATAATTTTCAGATTATTGCATTTTAAAATTAGTAAATCATTATATATCAGATTTGAAACTTTGCATCAAACTTCATTATGGATATGTTTTTTGGCAACATATGGATGTCCTTAAAATCTTTGGTTGATGTTTCAAGTTGTATATTTGGAGATAATCCTAATGAATGTCCCCATGAGGTGGACATCTTAGGCCAAGATGAAGATAGCATGCAACAGTTCATACAAGACTCCTTACATAACCTTGAGAACAACACATCCTTTTATCCATCCATGCAACAACCAACACCTCCTATCATCCCATCACTTGATATGTTCAACCTTTTACATCCTGAAATTGAAACACAAAGCAAGCCTCAACCATCAATCATGAAAGAACTTGTTAACAAGGTCAATAGTGATAGTCTTTTATCCTAAGCTCATCGACGTATTTACACACCCATCAACTTAGAAGAGAGTTATGGTCAAAATTTAAAATCTTAAGCAAAAAAGGATGTGACATAACCAATGAACATGAAATCCATCAAAGGCTAGAACAACAACCATCAAAAGATACCAAGGGACTAGGATATCAAGGTTCTCCTCCTCCCACTACCTCTCTTAATGGGAAAGGTATTCTCTTTCACAAAATTGTTTCACAACACCAATTAATGCCTCATGAGCATGATAAGACCACCTTAGATCCTCCACCTCCACCTCAACAAGTTTCCCAATCAAGTAAGAAACATAATCCCTACAAACTCAAGAAGTTACCATTTTTGCATACCATAACAAAAATTGGATGAAAAATGGATCAAATCCTTAGTCTAGGATTGATTACATTGCCACCTATTCGAGAGAACAAAAAAGGAAATAGTACAAACATGAATTGTTGTGAATTTCATAGAACTCTTGGGCATCTTACTGATGAATGTCATGCTTTAAAGATGGTATTGAAAAAATTTGATCCTCCTGCAAGACAACTTGATCATATAATTGATTAACAAGTATTCACTTTTCTTCTTGCCATGTGATAGTTGTAGAATCATAGCATACTCACTATTACATGTATTACATTTTATGGAAAATCATTTCTATATTGCAAGGAGCGCATTCTAATCACCTATCCTGGCTCATCCTTGTCCTACCTTTGGGGGCCAGGGGTTAGATAGGCTTGTCCTAGTACGACACTCATTGTTTCCCTCTTGGCTAGTCATCTTCCTTATGTATATAATGAACAACATCGGGATGTAGATTCCTTTCTTTAGGTTGGCTCACATGTGTCATACTAGCTTTATGCCTATTCATGTTCTTCGTGTGATTTCATGTGCGTAATGTGATCCCTCGTACTATGTTGCTTGGTGTGTCCTTATGATTGTGAGCCTACTTTGGATTACTCTTGTCACTTTGTTGGTGCAAGGATACAAAGGAAGATAATCTATTGTGACATTCTTCTATTTGTATCTACATTCTTCTATCTGTCGTAAAAATTGTCCTTGTCTTGAGTATTTTCCTTTTGGGGACAATGCAAAGCATTGAGACATTTAGGTCTCCTCCGTGTTGACCCAAAAGGAGTGTTTGTCTTCTCTCTTTGTGTGTCATTCTTCCTTTGTGTTTGTTGTTCCATGAGTTATTAGGGGAATGATGATGGCTCTGAGCTCTATTATATCATTGTAGCAAAGACATACGCTAACCCTAAATTTGTGGATCCCTTATGTGTTATCTTAGACTGTACATGGGAAACTCCTTTCTATGACATAGCTTTATTTGGAAGCACATCATTGGAATAGGGCTTTCCAAATAAGCTCTCATGTCTCTTTTATCAATTAGCATTTATCATCTTCTACTTTAAAGTAATTGCTCACAGCATGGTGTTTAACAATTTCTTTAAATTTGGGGGCATTATCCCTCCCACTTTTTGCTTGCTTGATGACATGACCTTGTTCAAAGTGTGGTCTTCTTACTCCACATGATGTGTCTTCTTGATGGTGACATTGGGTTTGATTTCCTTCAAGAGCATTACCTTTATTGGCATATAGCATTCCTCTTAGTGGTGATGTTATGGGTTGCATTCCCTAAGGTGTGAATCTTTTATCCCTCAACTAGTCCTCTCTTGATGGTGATATTGAGTGTGATGTTCCTTAATATGAGACCTTTCATGAACTAAGCAAAATCCCTTTGACTATCCTAAACTAAATCTTGGCCACCAAGCATAACACAACTTACTTGCTAGTGGTGCCTTTATTTCATGAGTGTCTAGCATAATGCAGCTTGCTATCCTTGTGAAACCTATGATCATCTTGTGTGGCACTTTATCAAAGTTATCAAGGAGTAGAACTTTTGGTATGGTTGACATATGGGAGCCTGTAGACCTAGCATGATTTTCCCATCTGCCACCATTTTATGGATGCACACCTAATGTATATCAAACTACACTAGACCATTGTATGTTTCTCATATTGCCTTGGGGCTCACCTAGTGTATATCGGACTACACTAGCCCTTGTAAGCATATTTTTGGTCAAACAACCTATGCTTGATCCATACATGCTGGACAAAAAATTGAAGCTTAATCCATCCCTTCTTCATCTTTGCATTAGTTTTGGCATTGTATGATGTTGTGTCTTGTTTTGCTACTACATACATATGTCTCTTTGTGCCTTTGTTGGTTTGCCATGGGATCTTTGATCTTGGGGACTTGATCATCCTCCTTGATCCTTGTCATCTCATCTTTCTAACAATTGTAAAATTAGACCTCTCTTGACTTATTTTTCTACTTTAGTGTGAGTTTGAGTGTGGACTCATACTCTCACTAAAGTGGGGGCTAAATTTAGTATAGAAAAATGTAATCCTTTACATTTTAACACTATTTTTTCATCCCCTTAATTAATTGGACTTAATTAAGCTTCTAATTTCCCAAATTATGTATTCCAAAGCCTTATTATTCCTATTTTCCGAAAGGGAAACCTATATTAAACAATTTTCAACATTAATTTAAACACCTTGGAAATTGTGTGTCCTAGACTTAGGTCCTAGAACCCATTTTCCCAAGGGCGAATGGGTCCCCTTTAAGTTCTAGGACCCAAATTTTAATATGTTTTTGGTGGCATTTTAATGATTCAAATTCAAGTTTCAAATGTCGGCTTATGAAATTTATTTTTTGAGAAATTAGATAAACACCTATAAATACAAGGTTTTTTATCAATTCAAATCTAACACACTTTATGAGAGCATCCCTATAGCAAATATTATTGTCAAGAGCATTGAAGAGCAGATTTATTAGTCATCTACAACAACAATCAAGATCATACCATCATGTCAAGATTCATGTGTGTTCATATCATGTTTTGGAGCTAACATTGTGATGTAGGTTTCAAGCATTCAAGCATCAAATCAAGCGATCATTCAAGCCAATTCAAGCAAGATTCAATCCTTGGAGTGATGTATTAGATTTCAATCCTATAAGGGAAGCCATTAAGGGTTTGGTAAGTAGCATATCTTTGTTCATTCATCAATTCCCTCCATTTATCGTTAGTTCATTCTTTTATCATCAAGGTTTAATTACTAAACCGAGGTTTGACCAAGGAAAACCCCTATTCACCCAAAAACAAACATTTTTCTTCTCTCTTTGTATGTGCAGATTTATAGGTGGACTGAAAATCAATCAAAAAAGAAAATTTGTAAAGTTGTCAAATTTGTCAACATTGTTGTCAAGCTACGAAAACTCACCTACAAATTTTATTTCTAGTTTCCGACAGTCAAACCTAGAGAAATCAAAAGCCTAGATATGGGATCTAAGGACTATAAAAGCATATTTTGGACCCATGTATAGAGACCCATTCGCCATTGGGCGAATGAGTCCTACTACAGAGTGTAAAATCCAATTTTTAGGCCAAGTGCACACCATCCCGCCCTTCTCAAATATGCCTAAAATTTATTGTTTCCATTTCTACTATCATAATTCTTTACATTTCAAGTATTAAGCAAGATAATTGAGTTTGTTAATGAATTTAAATTTATCTTCCAAAACATAATTAGTCATTTTTGTCATAAGAAAACAACAGACCTTCCTAATAGGGTTTACTCACCTCAATGTTGAAAGTCAATCTTATCCTTGGGAGATCTCTTTTTCTAATGAAATTAGGGAAAAAATGTGTTTGAGGTGTCCCCCCTTTTGTCAACCATTCCATTTTGGTGACCACTTTTCCCTATGTTTCAGGTTCAACAAAAGGTAAAGAAGAATCATACATTGTTGGTCACAATAAATATGGCCCTAAGAGAATTGTCATAATCATTGTACAAAAATAAAAAATGTGTTTTTACATAAATTATCTAAGTTAAATTAAAGTAGTCTAAATATCCTAAATTTGTATCTTGAATTTATTACATAGGATTTGAGATAGATAAAATTTTATGGATAAATGTATTTAAGAATATTTATGTTATTGGTTAAATGTGTTTATGATAGCTACACCATTGATGCAATAAATGTATTCAATTAGTTAATAATTAATTTAGATAATTAATTTGGGAAAATAATAGTACAATATTAGCTCTAGGATTTATTATTGACGATGGATAAATGATGTTGATGTCATTCTTAAATCAATTTGTCACTATTAAAAAATGGAATTTCTTTTTTAGTTTGATGAATGTATTAGAGTCTAAATCAATAGAAATGATGTAGATCAATCTTGATTCCTACTAGTTCCATCTTAATCTAGTTATAAACTTAATTAAATGTTCATAACTTATATTTTCGATGCAACAATGTTCTAATAGATTATTTGCAAAAACTTATTTACCTTCACCTTCTAGGTATTTGAATTTGTCAAGGTGGTGGCTAATAGACACCATTGAGGAGCTTTTTAACTATTCCTTGAGTATGTTTTCTCCATTGTCCTTTCCCTTTCAATCATTTTCAATCCTTAGTCATGGGTTTTCCTTTAAAAAAATGTCTAAGTATTGAGTCATCGACAAGTTTGTTAAGTTTCAAAACTTGTGTCGACCTCTGAAGAGGTTATCACAACCTTTTTGACTCTCGAAAAGGTTGTCACAACCTTGTTGAAAGCCGACAATACCTTCACAAACCTCTTTGGTGTTGAAAATGATTTTTGTGTCAAATATCATTGAAATTTCATTTTCTTTTAAGGTGAAAGAAAGCTCTTTGAAAAATGATGTCAAAATCTCTCATGGTTTCAAAACCTATGTCACCCCCTCACTAGGTTGTCACAACCTTTTCAAAAGTTGAAGTACTATCCAAAACCTCCAAAAGTGATGCAACATGAAGAATTTTGAAAGCAGTGTTGGAGCCTAAGGATATTTTAGATCACCCTTGTATTTGAAAAATGAATGAAAAGTGTTTTCCAAAATAGTTTTGACAATTAGTGAAGGTTTTGAAACCTATGTCGACTCCCAACAAGGTTCTCACAACCTTGTTAAAAATTGAAAAGTTATTCATAACCATTGTAAAGTTAACTAAAAGCTTCATGGATGGATCATAAGAGATATAAGAAGCAAATTTGGAAAGGATAAAGGAAAATAATTTGTAATGGCTTTAAAACTTGGTTCCAAAACTGTCATCAAAAGCTGATAAGGTTTTGAAAACCCCTCAAACCTCCAATGAACAACTTGAAGAAGCAATTCATTTCAAATTGAACTAGGAGATATTAATGTGGAGGGAATTCACACACACCAACATTGAAGACACCATTAATACTCTCACAAAGCATGAGGACGTTAAATGCAAGTTAATATAAGATCAAGGTTAAGAAAAAAGGAAAACACTTTAACAAGTAATTATCGAGAGAAAATAGAGAATAGTGAGAAAAAATTGTAGATTGCATCCCAACTTCAATGTATAAAAATATTTTGAAATTGGTAGGAAATAGAAAGCCCTTCAAAATTCAAAGATACATAATTTACCTTTATTTGAACGTATTTCACAAAGAAAGGGATTTTAGTTTTGTATAGCCAGTTTCATGAAAACTTATTTCCCAAATAATTTCTTTCCTAAAATCAAATTTTCCCCAATTTTTCTTAACTCTATGATGAATTTTTTTTATTTGCTCCATTTATAAACTTTTCTTGGAAAAAATCAAGTAAAATATCTTATATATGAGCATTTTTCAAGCTTGGAAAGTGCATTGCCTAAAATTGAAGATACAAAATTAGGGCATGTGAGCTTTAAAGACATTTGGAACAAAATGGGTAATTAAAATAGGTCTCCAATTACGTAGAAACTAGTGGAGAGAGAGCTCCTACTAGTAGCAGGTTTCTCATAGCCATCTAATGTATAGACCTCATTCTAGAGTGCATGAAACGTTATGATCCCCAGACTAGGAAAGTAAGAACATTTGATGACAAGGTTATAGCTAAATGGGATGGGGAACTCTTAGGTTACCTCAAAGAGAGGTTTTTACAAACATAGACACTTTAAGGCATACCAACACTTAACTAAAAATAAGAGAATGTGTTGCAATATCATTACAAGACAATGGTTAGTAGTTTCTAAGAAAGGGAAACCATAATTGCCAAAAAAACCTACACAAATCACATTTCACTTATGATATCTCAAATATCACTGTGCTTCTTCACATATTAGTCAATAATGAAGATGCAAATAATTTTTAAGAGTATATGCATTTATTTATCATTGTCATTGTTAATGGGGAGCAATCCATTGATTGGGGTAACATGATCAATGACAAGTTTCATAGGCAAATCACCTAATTCCAACTCAATATTTTTTTTATGTCTTTATATTTGTTCTAGATACCATTTGCAGTATGAGGTCCTAGCTAGGATTGGTCACAATACATAGTTTTGATATAGTGACCCAAATTTATGACCACTACTGACAACTCTAATTAGAACATAGTTGCAAAAGTTTCATAAGAAATAATGATGCATTCACTATGCATGTTATATGGGAGCTACAAGGTGACATGAGTGTAAGGATATCTCTAGAAGTTGCCCAATTAATTAATACATGTGGAAGTTATTTTATCTAATTTC